>JBAGKO010000013.1:22673031-22683650 GCA_037177275.1 Acacia concinna
AAACAGCCTCTTGGCAATAATGTTAAGGTAAGGCTGCGTACATATGGGGTCTCCTTCCCTTGAGCCCGCAATTGTGCGGGAGCCGCTTAGCACTGGGGTCCGCCTTTTTACTGTAGTCCGTAGCCCTCTGCCCTCATTTGGGCTCTTTCCTTTTCTTTTTTAAATACACCTACTATGCTTCATTGCCTCTGCCCAAAAAGAATTATCAACATTAAGGATTATTAGATAACTTTGGCAATGTGATGCAGGAATATTCAATGAGTCCTCAAGGAGTTGCCTTGTTGACATCTCCTAATGCACTACTCAAGCACATGAAAGATAATTCGATACACTGCATTGCATCAGGTGGTCAGTCCCCGAACTTCAAGTACTTTTTCTTTGCTCAGAAAGCAGAAGAAACATCAACATTTCTTGTTGAGTGTATCATCAACACGTCTTCAGCCAAGTCGCAAATTAAAATAAAAGCCGATGACCAGAGCTCATCAGAGGCATTCTCAACATTATTCCAATCGGCTCTGTCCAAATTTGGTTCATCTTGATCATTATATGGTCCACGAATTCCCTTTGCCTTAAGATTTTGTAGTTGCCTTATACCATCCATCAGCAGATGTTCTCCTTTACAAGAAAGCCTGAGAGAGTGCTGTCATGTCCGGAGACATTAATTCAGGCTTTCCTTGTGTACCGGGAGCTTTCAATCTTATTCGGCCTTGTATTGAAATGTGAAATTGTACTCTTTTTTGGGCCGGTAAATGTGAAATTGTACTCTGGTACAATCCTTCTGTTTATAGCAAAATTCTGAGTGCTACTCCTCTAATGGTGTTTTTTGAAAGTAATAACAACCTCATGATTGCTGTTTTCTGCTACATTCTTGCGGCCAAGCTTGATGATATGCCGTTTTAGTGATATATAGTGGTGCGATGGGGTCTTTTTCTTTTTTGTTTTTTGACCTGAAGTGCGATGGGGTCTTTTAACTTTGTGAAAGGTAAGATTTCTAGTCTTGAATATTTTTTTGAGATTGAAGGTGTTTTTATTACCGTTCGATAATCTAATCTCTAAAAAAAAAGCTTCCATGGAAACATAACAGTTCATCATGGAAAGGTGTGACGATCAAATTTGTATGATAAGGAATGAATATAAAAACTTCACGATTTGGCAGTAGGGGGAGACTTTTACCCCTATAAATATGCTAATTATGAATAAATAAATTATTGAAACACTTTATTAAAAATTGTTTCACATAATTACCTTTTTATTCGGTAATTATTTTTATAATACGAGTAATCATCATCCTTCAATACCCCTACGAAATTCAGTTTCTCTGCAAAACTGAGAGCCAAGAATTCGACTTAAATAAATTAGTGTGTAGTTAGTGACAAACTTAAGAATCCGCAGAACTTAATGGCATCAAACAACTCATCTTATACTCGCACAGCTTTCAAAGAGAGACTCATACAGCTTTCAAAGCAGTGCACGGGTAATTCGTGGTTGCAGAGAGAGGCTTGGTTTGAGTGAGCCGAAATGAAAATATGGCGTCAGCTTGTAGGGTTTTATTATCAGTGAGGAAAAGGTACGCTGGAAGGTTCCATTTTCTAGCTCTTCCTTCCAGCTCTCACCATTTGAATTTCCACAGAAAATCAAGTTCAAATCCCTTGCTCGTCAAATTACTTCGGGTATCCAAATCGCGCCTTAAACCTACGCTGGATCAGGAATTTTGTTCCCTCCAAAGCTCCGAATTTTCCTGGGAATCTCTGGTTACCTGTCTTAGGCCTTCTTCGCCTGAGAAAGCTCGGCTGGTAGTGTTCTTGGCCTCGCTGATAATTCTTTTGATTTTGGCTTTTCTGTGCTCTCCTTCGTTGATAAAATAGGTACACGCAATCTATCGAATCAAAACTAAGAACCAGAAGTGGCAAATATTTCTTATACAAATTTCTTTCATTTGAATTTACTGCAATGGAATCGGTGCGTAATAATCTATTTCAGATTTTCAGCTACTTAGTTAAAACTTCCTGTGATTTCTCCCCCTTCGTTGGCTGCTTTAATTCGGAGAATGTTGTAAGAAAAAGAACCTGTAAAACCATAGAAGTGGGGTTCTCCTTTGCCTCCAAGTTGCGGTGTTTTTCCCGCTACAATTACTGTTCTTGGCTCACCGGATTTTGTATTCTTATGCAGAATATCATTTTAACGTCTGAGATCAATCTTTACATGGAATATGGTTTCATTTTCTTCAATTCCCGCCAATTTTGGTTCTTGGATTTCATATCAATATTCTCACGTGTCCTCGTATTCAATGGTCAGGTTCTGGAATGGGTTTTGGAGAATTTGCTGAAAGAAAATGAGAGAAATCACAGTGCCTTCTCCGATTACATTTTTTGTTGCGGCAAACTTCAGAATGTGCCACTCGCAATGCAAGCGTTTGTTTCTATGGAGGCTAATGGAGTTAAACCCACCTCCCTGGTTTTTAATTCCCTTATTAATGCCTGCCTGTGTTCCAACGACATTATTACAGCATTTAGCTTATTTGAGATCATGGAAAGTTCAGAGAGCTATAAACCTGATTCTCATACTTATAATACTTTCATTACAGCATTTTCAATGTCAGGAAACGTTGACGCCATGTTAGCCTGGTACTCAGCTAAAAATGCTGCAGGATTCGGTCCTGATCTTCAAACATTTGAATCCCTTATATCAGGTTGTATCAAATCAAGAAATTTTGAACTAGCTGATGAAATTTATGAAGAAATGATGTCATCAGGAATTATACCTAGCATATCCATTCTGGAAAATATGCTTGAAGGGCTTTGCAAGCAAAAGAGTTTGGGTCGAGCTGAGGAGTTCTTCAAGTATGTGATAGGTGTCAGATGGGAGATCAATGAAAACATGACTGATAAACTAATGGCACTATATCAAGAAATTGGGCAAGTGGAGAAGATGGAGAAGCTGCTTGAAACTATGATGAAGTCCCATCCTATTACCGACGGAGTCCTCTCCCGAATTCACTGTGGGATTATACGAATGTATGCCAAACTGGATAGATTGGATGATGTAGAGTTTGCTGTGGGAAGAATGTTGAAACAAGGGCTATCATTCACAAGTTTAGAGGATGTTGAAAAGGTTATCTGCTCTTACTTCAGAAGAGAAGCTTATGATAGGCTAGACATATTCTTGGAATGCATAGGGACTGGCTATACGCTAAGCAGATCCTCTTGCGATTTGTTGATATCTGGCTATAGAAGAGCTGGACTATACGAAAAAGTCGATTCAATGATCGAGGCCATGAAATCAGCTGGGGTTACGTAAGCACTTGATGTGGTTGTCCAAAACAAAAGATGCTTCGTTCTGGATTTGTCAGCAGACAATTAGTATACCGTCAATTGACAATACAAAGTTGAAGCCATTTTCATCCTCCTTAGTGAGCTTACAATGTGTTTCAGAAGACGATGATTTCATGGAATTCCAACTCGTGTACTTGATATAATCTATAGATAATTTGTTTTACTCTTCGCAAGTCTCATCTTGACAGACCTGAACCCCACTACCAGTTTTTAGGATCACTTCAGATAGTTACATGGCAGAGCAGGTCTGCCGAAGTTAATATTAAGTCGATGCCATGTAATTCTTTGTTGGATGCCCCCCACTGATGCAAATTTTGGATGCGTGTTTTAACGCTATGATTTTATTCCCATTAACAGCTGTTCTTGTGGAATTTTGTATTTTCTATTCTCGAGATACCATTTCCTATGTATCGGATATACTTCAGCAGAAACTTTGTCGTCAAAAGATGGAATTTTGCCTCATGTGCTCTCGACGTGCCCAAAAACTGAGACTTCTAAACCAGTTTGGAATCACAATTTTTTTTTTTTTTTTTAAATGATCTCATGTTTCGTATTTGAAACTTTTCTTTTGGAATGAAAAGGTGGAAAGCCTAAAAATGGAACTGCTCTCCTCCAAAGAGAATGGCGAGATTAGGATATTCAGACAAGACTAAAATCGGCGGCCAAAATCAACTCGATTGTATGCAATGAAATATATATATATATATATATATATGTATGTATGTATATCAACAATTACATTGAGCATGAAAATCGCATAATGAGAAACCGATTTCATCACTTGTATTATTCCAACTGGCAACTGGGGAAACTCAAGATTCAAACATATTGACATTTACCCAGTCCAAAACCCCCAATTCAACCAACCACCTAACCTAAACACAAACACTGAACCACATCATATGTACATGTACTTACACTTGGCAACGAATGGGGAAGTGGGAAAAATAACTATGGGGGATATGAAAGGTATTTATTCACTTTGGTGTTTCTGTTACTTCAGAGGCAGAAAAGATTTCATCCACTGTTTCCAAGGAGCATCCTGTTGTTGCTCAATCCAAGACAAGAAACTACTATCCAAAGTGTTGAACAAGTTAGCATAAAGGAGCTGATACTTCACAGGTATAAAACGAAAATTTGCAAGTTGAACAAATGGCCATACGCCTCCCTCTAAAATCAAGGCCGGAAGAAAGTCTCTCTTCACATTTTCTTTGACTTGAGGAACACTCTTCCCTGCGGAAAATCCCATATATGTAAAAAACACAAGTAAATCCACTGGCCCGTAGAGAAATGCATCAACAGCAACTTTAGAGACAACAAAGCGAAGGGAATTTGGCTTGAGCATCAGTCTCAATCTAATGTATCGGTCCAAGCCTTCATACCTACAAAAATTAGCATAAAGTGAAGATTACAAAATACACGCATTCATACACAAGCAAGAACATGCACAATATAATATGCACACATGAACCCATATGCATACAAACATCTGGGTATGGAAACAATGCACAGGAGCGTACATACACATATATTATTTGAAGTAATGGGTGGATTGGATGGACAAGTTATCCATCCAAATACATGGTCAATAGATGGATGGATTAACTGTCCATAAAAAAGCTCATAGGTAAATTTGAATAAACTAAGAAGCCTTTTCCTGGATTTTAGCCCTTCAATGGGGGTAAATTTTGATCCAAAATAGAACCCATAAAAAGTAATGCTTCTTACCAGTAGTGGCCAACAGGACCAACAAATCCAAGCCCATAGAAGGTGATCGAAGTCACCCGTCTCCAGTTGACCTTAAATTTGTTATTGTCCTCCTGAAGTATACAAGAGAGTTTGCCATTAACCAAGAGAAATGGGTTGATTAATCAGGTGGTGTGATTACAAACAATAAGTTTTCAGCTTCAGCTCCCATTTCACAATTTACACCATAAATCGCACAAACCATGGTATTGAAAAGATTCATAGTTCTTGTGCCCGTAATATATTACCAATGTCAAAATATTGAAACAACCAATCAATCGAAAAAATGCAAGAATTAGATGGAGAATAATCAGAAATATCTTTTATAGTAGCATTTTACAACATCAATTCTGACAAATGCACAGTCCGGGCTCCCACTTACGAAATGGATGCTACCATCTGACTGTAACGTGAAGAACGCCATTAAAGATTAAACATGTATTTCGAGTGAATCAAGAAGGAACATTACCTCGTTTGGTTTATGGTTCTTGACAGTGGAGTGGGTGATAGCCTGAGCAGCTACATCGCCAATCCCCCATATAAAGCCAGAGCTCATCATCTGTGTCTTAACTGGGTGAACAGCTAAGCAGTTCTGGTACCATTTCCACAATTTCAACATATCCAGATTCAAATTTCAAAGAGTCAAAGAAAGGAAGAATAATACTCCAGACACGGTGTTATCGATTATCGATATTCATGCTATTTGACATTTGAGGATTAGCCAAGTCGGCATTCGTAGATGAATGAAAGATTTATCATCGACACAATATTTAATCACAGTTTTTTTCTAAGGGCAATGAAAGATGAATGGCCTCCCATCTTGGATAAGCATTTTTCCGCCGTCATTTTCCGGGGATTGAAATCCCTCCAGATATTCATTTCCTGGGATCGCGGATAGAGGATAGTGAAGGCGAAAAGAAGCAAAAGTCCCTCGGAAAATAGAAAAATAGTTGGTGAGAAGTCGAAAGCGGTGAACCTCCACGCGTTGACGCTTGGGGGGCTGAAAAATGCAGCGGAGTTAAAAAAGCAAATCCGTCCTTCGATTATCAGGCATCCTGGGCCAGGCTTGGATCCCAAAAGGGCTTGTGGCTCAATATCTTTCCATCCTTTGAATTTCATGGGCACAAGATTAACGGCTGAACACAATTGTGGGCTTTTTTTTTTATCAAAATAATATAAACACTAAAATTAATTATTGAAATGCTACAGTGTAAAAGTATTTATCAGTATACTACACTTAAGATCGCCTATATATGATTTAGAAAATCGTACTTCAGGTGGACGAGTTGCGAGAAAAAAAATGAGGTGGGAGACATTCTGAAGGAAATCACCCTCCTGGTGGGCGATTTCACACCACGATTAAAATTGCCCACCAGGTGGGCGATTTCACCCTGGCTAATATTCCCTGATTCTTTTGTCTTACCATTAGATAAAAGAAGGCTACAAAATGGGCAAAGTACATCGCCAAGTACACCCATCAACAACAAAGAGAAATAAGAGATCAATGGCTAAGTGAAAGTGTATAAATGTAGAATCTATCTCTTCTAGACTTTACATCCAATTTTAGTGGAATCGTCCACAAACCCTTTCATTTCACAATGTGCACCATCTCCCACGTAGATAATATATAGTCCATTTACTCCACTAGTTTGAATTGTTATTATTCAATGATTTTTTTATCAAATAACAAATTGATTAATATGACAATTAAGAGTGCATAGTAATAATAATAACATAATGATACAAATAATAATTACAAAAATTAGGATAAGGAATACATAAATAAAATTAAAAAAGCCTATAGATGGTGGCTTCCTGTACCATACCTAGTTCTCGTCCGCGGACGCCGTGGCCGTTGTTGTTGCGCATTAATTTTGTTCAGGTCGAAGTGTCTCATTAGTTTTTGTATTCGATGCATGTAGACTAAGCCACGGTGATTCATTTAAACTAACAAACTGTCTAGGAGTGGCAAATGATGGATTTGATAGCCCGCCTTACTAAAAAATAGAAGTATTGTATTCAACAAAAAATAATGCATTGTTATTAAATAAAGATGTGAAAGGCTGAAATTGAGGGTGATTAGATGAGCTGAAAAGGGTTTCTTGATGGGATAATGACGGCAGTGACATGTAATAAGGATAGTCTTGATATGTAACATTGTCATCTGCAGCGGGTGGTTGGATGGATAAGTAATCATGATGTCACTTGCATGGCCTTTGTTGAGGAATTTGTGGCTTAGGCAACTCACTTGCTGGAGAAGTAGGTTGAGGAGTAATGTCCAATTGGTGCTCTCTAAGCGAAAGTAGTATGTTTCGTTGGTCTCGAGCAACTCTATCTCAATAATCGATACAATCCAAGCATATATCACGAGTATTGATTATTAGCTGGTATAACTCCTTAACTATGACAACCTGAAATAAATAATAAGATACGGGGTTATAACACTTTTGATGTGAAGAAAAAAATCATGTATTGATGGAAATAAAAAGGAAAGCTAACCACCAACCAATTTCGCCAGTGGTTCAAAAATGATCATGTGCCATTGGCGCATTGACAATAGCATGCGACCAACCATGCCATGCATTAATAAATTGAGAGTATTTTGCAATCCAATTCTTGCATGTTCGGCCCCGTAATTGCATTGTGTGGTAGTTTGATAAATACATCTGAGGCAGCGGGAATTGGTTGTTGATGACCAAACTATCGCAACACACGATCAAGATAATGCCATTCTATGATATTAAAGCATATCAGTGGCATAGAGGCAAGCCAAATTTCATATCTCTGTGAGCAATACTCTATAATCATTTGTTGCACCTCAACAAATTAGTATGGCTGCCAAATGATCTCATCATTAACCATTTTATTAAAGAAACTTCTGTATCAGAGCAAAGTAACAGCAACGAGACAAGAGGTTTATCTCACATTCCTCCATCTGTAATTAGAAAAAGTAACATCATACTTTGTATAATTTTAATAACATAGCCCTTGAAATGTTTTGTATGTGAATTTAGTGTATCTGAATCCCAACAGAGGTAAGAGATTATAGGTCTGTAACTGTGGATCTGGATATGAAGGTCAACGTGGTGCTATAGTGGGGAAGTGATCACATGGCCACATATGCAATAATGATAATCACCTGCCAATCTTTGCCTCACTTAGGTTTGTGGTATTACATAGCTCTCTATACATATGACTCAAGACCGCTGATCCCCGACTAAAGTTTCCAGCTTCCTCAAAATCGTGAAATAATGGTAGGTACATTAAATAAACCCAATTGCCTGATCTATCTAGCATTAGGTACCCACCTATCAATCTAAGTATATATGCATGAGTAAACTGTTGCATTTCTGCACCATCAACATAATGTAGTAGATCATTAAAGTTCTCTTCCAACCAGCTAATTTTTAGTTGTTGGCCTAGACTCTACCTGCAGGAGGTCTAATGCCTAAAAGTCACTCGCAGATGTCTAACCAAATAAATTAGTACTTCCAATAGTAGGAAGTCCTGCACATGGCAGACCCAATTATTGGGATACATCTAGTAATGTTATTGCACACTCTTCGAGTGTGGTGTGAAATGTATGAGTTTCAAGGCGTCACCTTCAACAAGTGCAAAGACCAAACATCGATCATAATCAAATTGGCCTAGTTGTGCAACACCATCAAATCCAGCTGTTTTAAGATATTCAACTATTTGATGAGGCGGGTCAATCATTCAAACTATATGTATTATTCGTCGGGTGCGCAAAATACTATTAACTTACAAGGAAAAAGTGAGACAAAATTAAGCAACAAGTGTAACTATTTCTTGTTATCTATGGTCAATACATTGTACCCACATCTCTTTGCCACACTTCTTCAGATATATGATTGGATTGCAAGCATAAAAGGAGGCATCTTTTGGTCCAAGATTAATTATTTCTTCCTGATGTTGTGCTATTGTATAACGTCTCTACATATGTTAATGGAATAAAAATGGAAATAACATTTAAGATATCAAAACCATGTATAAAATGATATATAAGATAACATCTCCAGAATATATCAAAATTGTTTAATACTAAAATACATAATTTATATTTTAGCGTTCAAACTCTATGGACAAGTAGAACGATTGTGATCACTTTGTCAACACAATCCGTATCTGTTTGTTTCATTGGACTTGGTCCAATCCATCTCATTATGTATGTGACTTGATTGAGGGCGACCTTTTTGTCTGACCGTTGATAGATCATGTATTAGACTAGGACAATCTATTTGTGGCTAATACTGTTAGATCTATGTTTTGCTGATTACCAAACTTAGGTTGGTTCTGTAAAAAGAAGCCTTGAGAATGAAAAACTAAAGGGAAATCACTTAAGTAAGTGTACGTGAGTGATATCCACTTAGTACAAGGGAAAGAAAATGTTTTTGAACTAAGTCAGAAACCTTGCTGGTTTACCAGCCTCGAGGGTAACCAATGTTTTTACAACAGCCAGGTTTCTGACCAGCCTTGCCACAACGGTCAGGTTTTGGAGAAATCCTGGCTGGCTGTGTGCAAGAGCCAGAACCTCGAGGGAGAGGTATAACCTCGAGGAAATTAGCCTCTTGCTACAACAGCTAGGTTTGATTCCAACCTTGCTGAGACTGCATTTGTGAGTTGTTCCTCGAGGATGGGCCATTAACCTCGAGGACACGGGTCCTTGCTAGACTAAGAGGTAACCTTGCAAGGTGATGTAAGGCTAAAGCTTTAATTCTTTCTAAAGTATTCTTTCTTCCTTTTTTAGTTGCGACATGTATTTCTTGAAGTCGCGACTTAGACTTTATAACCTTGCAGGTGATGCCAGATTCTTACACAACCTGGCTAAACAAATGTTTAAGTCGCAACCTGTTATTTCCTATGTTGCGACTATAGCTTCACTCTGTTTAGGAGGCTCTCGGCATTGTTGCAGTCGTGACATATGTTTTTGGAAGTTGCGACATAAACATCTATCCCTATTTACAACATTGCCCCTGAGCCTTTTATCCTTTACAATTAAGTCATTCTTCCCTTTAAACTCCATTTTCTCTTCATTTATTCTTCAAATCTATGCTAAAATTTTATCAAACCATGACCAAACATATAATTACACAATCGTGATATTTTATCACTTAATTATGCCATAATTACCAAAATAGCCTTATGCACTTAATTTATTCAATTAATCCACAAGAATGCATTCATAAACTACTTTTTCAACATTAATCTCATACAATAAGCACAATAATTCATATAAAATAGTGTTTTAGCATTTGGGTTAGCATAATTGACATTATCAAGCAAGTAAACAAGGGAATACAATTAAGTACTATTTGAATACAAGGGTGATAATCATCTTACACTACTACAAATAAATGTTTTAACGTCTGTTTTAAAAAGCCTTGTACATATATTTTTAAGGAGTCGTCTATGTGGGAGACATGAAAAGTATGCGTCGGTTTATGTGGAACAGAAGACTAAATATGCGTCTTTTTTAAAAAAAAACATACGCATAGAGCGTGTGTTTGTTTGTTGAAAAAT
>JBAGKO010000013.1:22683750-22703520 GCA_037177275.1 Acacia concinna
TATTTTCGAGCAGGGCCAAATGGGCAGGGCAGGAACCCCTGCCCAATGCCCGGCCCGAAACAGCCCAAAATCTTTTCGGGCCACCCTTTTAGGGTTAGGCAAAGCAATTTTTTATCGGGTTCGGGCAGACACACTGGACAATCGTGCACCATACTCACCCCTAATTTAGTGCAGGACAGAGCTGGCCTGTCAAGCTTAAAGCCTGACATGGCCTCCGTAAGTCCGTATTAATTCTTTTCGCATAGCCAAGTGAAAAAATGGAACAAACAAAAAGCGGGGAGGGCCAGCCTATCAGAAAGCTCCACCTCACTTTCCGCTTCCTTATCCCATTCTCACGTATCGTTCTGTTATGTATGGTCACACACTCACTATTCTTTTGTGGATAATCCATCTCCGATCATTATTTGTTGTTTTTTTTTTCCTTAAAGAAAATAAAAGTTTCGGACATTTTTCTCAACACCATTTCAAGTTTCAACTGCGTCTGCACACCCCAGCATCCGACCCGTCTCGTTGCCTCTCGTTCGTCCCTTCTTTCCTCCTTCATTCACTATTACTACCTGCTCGTTCAGCCTTTTCAGGTAAAAAACAAATACCCAAGGCTTCTGCGTTCTCTCAATTGAGCATTTTCCTCAACTGTTTTGTTTGATCATTTTCTTTATCGCGGTTTCTATTCTTAGATTGTTTCTCTTTTTCTCGAAATCCATGTTAATCTACTACATTTACTCACCGTTGTGTTGTTTCTTTTATATCAAGATTCTGATAGTGTATTCAAGAGAAGGCGTATTTCTTCGTCTTCCACAGAATCCACGTTAATCCCGTCGGCACTCAGCAGTCTGTTATAGCTTGCTTGTTGAGTATGGATAGTTCCTTAACTGACGGAAATTTATTTGGATTTATTGTTACCTGATCTTTTAGTCTTTGGATTTCAAATGACTCCGTCGTGGTGGCATTGCCATGCTGACTATCTTTCTTCGTCAGATTTTAAATTTTAGTGTTTTGTGCTTTCTAAGGGAGATGAGGTTATTAGATTCTGTGCAGATTAGGAGTCATGTAATCAAATAAACCAAATACCAAACGCCCCTTTAAGCTGAATCATTGAGTTCGTTAGGGACTAGTGGGTGTATTCCCTATTCTTCAGTTAGCTTCAGGTCTCTTCCTTTTTTACTGTTCATTAATTTTGTCTCAAACTTGATGGTATAAAATCATCTTGCTTAACAATGCTGTGGGCGTATGAAGATGAACATAAAATAAGTTGTGACCTTCTTGATTGTGAAAGCATTTGATTGTTGACTTACGCAGACTGAAGGAAAAATATTATAAAACCTGGAAATAATAGTTCTTTTCACGGAACCTGTTACAGAAAATAAGCAATAATCGCCGCCATGAAGGAACGATGGATCCAACCAATTTCAATCAAGGTATAAATATAACAGTTAATATTGCTGTTGTCATTCTACCGCTTCAAAGTTTTGGTTTTATGCTGTATAGCTCAGTTCCTATCTCAGTGATATAAAACTTGTTTTTGTTGTTGCTACTGCTGTATAGCTCAATTGGACCTAAATCTGAGAGCCTCTAAGTACGAAATATCCCCATATCGTGATTATGATGTAAATTGCTATAGTAGGCTCCATTCTTACCGCAACATGTTCGTCAAGTGTACAACTATTGTCAAACTTTCAAATAGTTTTGAAGAGCTAAATTCTTATAGGAAAAATTTCCACATGTTAATACAGCTCTTAAGCTTCTTGTTAAGTTGCTGGTGAGCTGCAGATATATTTCCACTTTTATGCCTGTCAATTTGAGGTAGAAAATTTGCCCTTTGCTAGTGAAAACCAGAAATATTCTATGGATATCAACCCGATTAGTCTGCAAATATTAGGGAGGATAATTCAAGGAATATGCAAGTTGCTATAGTGTAGAAAAAGGAAACGAAAAAATATAAAAATGTAAATTGTGTGTAGAAGCTATAGTTGTGTTGGCTGTCCCTAATTACAGCAATGTGATAGGATCACATTGGCTCACAAGACTTACAAAAGGAGGGCCAAGAAGAAACATGCAGTAGACAACGCTGCTTTTTAGTGGTCTAAGGGTTGACTTTGTTCTATTAATGTTTTAGTGATAGTAGCAGACCTATCTTGCTTTTGTAGGCGTTAGTCCTGCTTTTAGTCCTAGTTTATTTTTGTGGTTATGTGCTGACCCATGTAGTGGGTTATTTAGTTTCGGATTGTTAGAGGAAGAGGGGGGGTTTTTGGTTAGAAAGTGGACGTGATGAGAGAGTGAACCTCTCTATTTTTGTTGTAAGTTGTCACGACCTTCTTCCGCAGAGGAGGAAGAGTCCTTTATTAATCAGAATCCAGTGTTATTTCTGGTGTGGTGTGAGTGTGCGACTCTGGTTCTTAACACAAAGATTCAACTATTTTGAGAAAACATGAGTAACGTAGTCATGAATGATTGATATTGTGTTAAATTGTCTGCCACATCACAAGATTTTCCTGGTTTTCAGCTACCTTTGGACCTTTTTAGTAGGCAGGGCAATTAAACCCAATCAACTATTCTTTCTGCAAGTTAAATAACTGAAGCTACATTAACGTGCATGTTTTTATAATGTTATACGGAATGTCAGAATACTAGCCTACCTGTAGTTTATATCAAGTCAATCCTGCTCACGATTGATTATATATTGCTTTTTAATTTTAATAGGGAAATCATCCTGACGGCCACAAGATTTCAGTAAACCATGTGACTAACACCAAGGCTGCTGATTCAGGAAGTCAACCCAGCTGTACTTTCTGCATGGGTAAAACTAGTTGCCGTATTGTGCGCAAGAGAACAAAATTAATGAATATACTGATAGATAGAGGAAAACCGCAAGAAGCCAGTGCCATTTTTCAAAATCTGATTAAAGGAGGGCACCAACCATCTTTAGTAACATACACTACCCTGTTGAATGCCTTGACCGTCCAAAAGAGCTTCAAGTCCATACATTCCATTATCTCACAGGTGGAAGAAAAAGGAATGAAGCCTGATTCAGTATTTTTCAATGCTCTCATAAATGCATTTGCTGAATATGGAAACATGGAGGAAGCCATGGAAACATTAAAGAAAATGAAAGACTGCGGAATAATACCCACCATTAGTACTTATAACACATTGATCAAAGGGTATGGAATAGCTGGTAAGCCTGAAGAATCAGTGAAGCTAGTGGACATGATTACAAGAGAAGGAAATGTGAAACCTAATCTCAAGACATATAATGTGCTCATTAGAGCATGGTGTAAAAGGAACATGTCTGAGGCATGGAATGTGGTTTATAAAATGGTAGCATCTGGAATACAGCCAGATGTTGTTACTTTTAACACAATGGCAACCGCTTATGCTCAGAATGGAGAGACGGCTAAGGCCGAAGCAATGATTTTAGAGATGCAGAACAAAGGTGTGAGGCCCAATGAGAGAACTTACAGCATCATTATCACTGGATACTGCAGGGAAGGTAAAATAAAGGAAGCTTTGAGGTTTGTGTATAGGATGAAGGATCTGGGGCTGCAAGCTAACCTCGTTTTGTTCAATTCACTTATAAATAGTTTTGTGGACATGATGGATAGAGATGGTGTTGATGAGGTAAGTTTGGACCTACGACATTTTATCTTTTTATTTCAAAATGTCTTCTGATTATAATTTTTAGAGGGGATACAACATAGAAGGATCAATGGATTCTTCGCCTTCTAGTCGCTAGATATTCATTTTATTAATCATACAAAGTAAAGTGGGGAGCAAACATCTAAGAACTGAGAATTTGAATATTGTAAAACTCATCTCTCTGTGAAGGTGGGCCAATAACCTTGTTCATTTTCCGAATGTTTTATCATGTCTCCATCTCCTCAATCTAGTCACGCTGATTCTTGCTGAGGAAGTTTTGAAATTTTATGTTGTTATGACAATTTATATTGCTAAAGGACAGTCGTTAGAACTTATTGTTCGTGCTGTGCCGAAACCGATTTATAAATTGAGTTGCATTTGCTATCGCTGCAATATATATATATATATGTATGTATGTATATGTATATATATATGTATATGGCCCTGGTTGCTAGGATTGATATCCACCGCATGGTGGATAGCAGTCTCAGCAGTTTGACTTGTACAAGTCCATTTTGCTTTCATTGGTTTTTATTACTCCTTACGTTACATGATTCAATTTTTAACTTGGGCAAATTCTCTCTATTTGCAGGTTCTGCAGTTGATGGAAGAATTTCAGATCAAGCCAGATGTGGTCACATATAGCACCATAATGAATGCTTGGAGCCAAGCTGGATTCTTGGAGAAATGTAGGGAAGTTTTCAATGATATGTTGAAATCTGGTGTAGAACCAGATGCACATGCTTACAGTATTCTTGCTAAAGCCTACGTGCGTGCACAAGAACCAGAAAAGGCAGAAGAATTGCTAACTGCCATGATAAAATCAGGTGTGTCCCCTAATGTTGTCGTATTTACAACTGTTATAAGTGGATGGTGCAGTGCTGGCAGGATGGACTACGCTATCAGGATATTTGACAAGATGTGTGAATATGGGATTTCTCCAAATCTGAAGACTTTTGAGACCCTGATTTCGGGACATGCTGAAGCAAGACAGCCTTGGAAAGCAGAAGGAATACTCCAAATAATGAAAGAGTTTGATGTTCTTCCTAAGAAATCGACAGTCACACTTGTTGCGGAAGCTTGGTGTTCTGCTGGATTAACAAAAGAGGCAGATACTGGAAAAAACAACCCAACGACCCTTTTCGTAGAGCAACACGAAAAAATACCCGCCGGAAGCTCTGAGACAGTTTATCAAAAGCCCCATAACAGTGCCTTTTGCTCTGGTTTCTTACAGATTCCAACTGTAGGTACCAGTGATCAGAGACGTTCAGCTTTAACAGCCAGGAGAAGCCGAATACTCTTGAGAGATGGTGATCTGGAAAGCTCGTTTCCCACAACAAAGTTCAAGCGTCTTTCTCAGACTTGTAGAACCAGTGAACGATTTTCCATTATGTGCCAGGGGCAATTTCAGGGTCAGCACGGCACTTACCAACTTGCAAATTCATGTACAGCAGTTTTCTTGAACTGAAAGAAAGAATATCTGACTCAATCACATTGTAAATTCAAAGGAACAAAAATCAGTCATTCAAGGTACATAGTCAGAACAACTTCACACTGCTCACCTTTCTTGTAACTAAAGCATGCTTCTTATCTTGCGCTACTCCTGTTCCCTGAGCGTAGGAGTGTGTTGGAAGTGAAAGAACGCAGCACTTTTCTGTAAAGAACAATATTTTCTGTTGTGTACATCGGCTTATATATTCGCAAGTCATATAATCATCGTCAATGGGGATTACTTGAGCTTAGGCTGCACAAATCTTATTTTCATAAATGTATTGAGAGAAGGTATGAAACTTTGACTCGGAATTTTGTCAGGAATAAAGAAGGGCTTTAGTTTGGTGTCTGCACTTGTAGTTTGGTGTCTGCATTTCAAGTGCAGCTCATAATGATATGATTATAACAGTTTATGTAAGCAACATTATTCTCCGCAATTGGCTAAAAAACAAAGCAATATTATTTTCCTCTCGATATAATACGCAGAGATGCCAGGCATTGGTAGCTGCGAACGTAAACCCCTTCGGATGATAAATTCTATTGCGTACACTAGCTAAGAATGAATGAATTCAGAGAAAATGAATCTTCTAATTTCAAATATTTGACTGATAGTTAAATTAAAAGGGTTGCCAAGGAGTTCTTCTGATAAATTCTGAAGCTTTATAGAAAATTAAAAGAACTGAAAATAGAAAGGAGGAAATCTAGAGCCAGAATATGAAAATTCTAGCCAAGTATAACAACACTTTATATCATATCTTGCCGTAGTTCTCATGAGTATTACATAATTATAAGCCCTAAATATAACTGACAATGGTTGATAATAACTGTATACAAAATAACTGTTATAACTAGAGAGCAACAACTGTCCCGAATAGATAACAACAAATAACTAATCTTTCTCCTTAATGCCACGTTTTCTTTTCCTATAATAAACTGATAGGGGACGTGGCATCCTATCATTGCCCTTCCCTTGGAAATTAGCCTTGTCCTCAAGGCTAAATGTGGGAAATTGAGCAGTAATAGTGTCATATTGTTCCCAGCTGCTTTCTTCCGTAGGTCTTTCTTTCCATTTAACTAACAGCTCCATTTCTTTGATGCCACTTGAAGTTTCCTCAGAGTTAGATAGGCGAAATGAAAGAATTTGTTCTGGTTGTAACAATGCTTCCCAATCATCTGTAATAGGAAATGGAGAAATGTGATTTGAATCATGACCATGTGCTGGTTTCAGTAAAGAAACATGGAATATATGATGAATTCGTGCTTCTGGTGGTAGTTGCAATTCAAAGCTGTTGTACCTATGCGTCTAAGAATTTTATAAGGACCATAGAAACGAGGGGCAAGTTTCTCAAACTTCCTTTGTGCCAACGAACGTTGTTTATAAGGTTGAATTGGGAGGAATGCCATGTCTCCAGCTTGAAATGTGACTTCTCTTCGGTTTTTGTTAGCATAGTTCTTCATCTTGGTTTGTGCTAGAGTTAAATTATGTTGAATAGTATTTAACACTGCATCTCGCTCTTCAAAATAATTCTGTGACTCAGCCAAGTTAGTTGCTCGTTGATTGTACGGAAGTAATGATGGTGAGTCCCTGCCATATAATATTTTGAATGGTGTAGAGCCAGTGGAAGTATGGTATTCTATATTGTAGGATAATTTTGCCCAATGAAGAAAACCTCCCCATGATTTGGGATGGTCTTGAGAAAAGCAACGTAAGTATGACTCCAAACATCGATTGACCACTTCGGTTTGACCGTCCATTTGTGGGTGATAGGCAGTGCTCATGTGGAGTTTTGTTCCACTTAACTTGAAAAGTTCCTACTAGAAGGCTGATAAAAATAATGGATCACGATCAGAAATGACAGATTTAGGAAAACCATGGAGTCTGACATATTCTTTGCAAAAAACAACTGCAATTGATTTGGAAGTATAATGTTTTGGGAGCCCAATGAAGTGAGCATATTTACTCAGTCTATCCACTATGACAAGGATAGCTTCCCATCCATTTGATTTAAGTAAACTAGTGATGGAATCTAGTGAAATATCTTCCCATATTTGGTTAGGAATTGGTAATGGCTGAAGCAAACCTCCTGGAGCTTGAGTTAAATATTTGCTTCGTTGACATGACAGACATTGGGTAACAAATTCCTGGAATTCATTCTTCATATTTTTCCAAAAGTATTGTTGCTGTAGGCGTTTGAGTGTTTTTAGGACACCCCCATGACCACCTATAGGTGACGAGTGAGCCTCCTCCAAAAGTAACTTGCTGATCTCAAAATTTGCAGGAACCACTAATATGTTTTTGTAATATAATTTCCCAGCAACTAATGTAAAGTGAGGGACTGAATTAGGATCAGATTGCAGAGATGTGATAATTGAGGAGGTGTAAGAATCTTGTAGCAGCGAATTAGGAAGGTTATCAAGATAAGAAGCCTGCGGAATGGCCATAACAAACAAATCGGCATAATGAGGATAGCGAGACAGAGCATCAGCACTCAATTTGAAGATCTAGCCTTGTATACAATATGAAAATCAAAAGGTAAAAGCTTCATTACCAACCTCTGTTGTTCAGGTGTAGTGAAATGTTGCTCTAGTAGAAATTTTAAACTATTATGATATGTTTGTACCTCAAATTTCTAACCTAAGAGATAATGTTTCCATTTTTGCAAAGCTGATACCAAAGCCAGTAATTCCCTATCATAAACTGATCTTTGTCGTTTTGATGGTGATAAACCCTTGCTATAAAATGCAATAGGATGGCCTTGTTGCTGTAAGATAGCCCCAATACCTGAAGAAGAAGCATCACACTCTACAATAAAAGGTTGATTAAAATCAGGCATTTGAAGGGTAGGAGTGTTGATCAATGCATGCTTTAGGTTGTTAAAAGCTTGCTTAGAGACTTCAATCCAAATGAAAGCATCTTTCTTGGTCATATCATTGAGAGGCTTAGCAATTTGTCCATATTGTCGAACAAAACGTCGGTAATACCCTATTAATCCCAAGAAGCCTCGTAATTCTGTGAGATTTTGAGGTAGTGGCTAGTCAATAATTGCAAATACTTTGTCAGGATCTACTGTTATACCCTTACCAAAAATTATATGGCCCAAAAATGTGACTTCAAGCTGTAGAAAGTCACACTTTTTTGAGTTGGCCAGAAATTGGTGTTGTTGTAACATGTACAAGACAGAGTGAAGGTGATCCACATGTTCATCAAATGTCTTACTATAAACAAGGATATCATCAAAGAACACCAATATAAATTTTCTGAGAAAGGGACGAAACATGTCATTCATGGCGGCTTGAAAGGTAGTTGGTGCATTTGTCAATCCAAAAGGCATAACAATGATTCATAATGACTAGTGTGTTCTGAATGCAGTTTTATGAATATCCCTAAGTATGACACGTATTTGATGGTACCCTGATTTCAAGTCTATTTTTGAGAAATACTTTGCTCTATGTAATTCATCTAATAACTCATCTATATTTAGGATACAGTGCTTATCTGGGACTGTAATCTGATTTAGCCGGCGATAATCGATACAAAATCTCCATGATGAGTCTTTCTTTGGGACAAGGAGTACTAAGCTAGCAAATGGGCTCACACTTGGTTGAATAAATCTATTGTTTAGTAATATGTTACCTATCGTTCAATTTCATCCTTCTGATTATGAGGGTACCTATAGGGCCGAATGTTAGGAGGTACTGCCCTAAGAAGAAGACGAATTGAATGTGTGTGATTTCGAAAAGGAGGCAGAGACTTTGGTTATGAAAATACATCTTGATGTTGAAGCAACAATTCTTCTAGTATCTCAAATTGATGGATCATGGTTGTTGTACGGATTGCAATAGAAATTGGTGGACAACATGCTGGTTCAATAATTTGAGTAGTTCGAAGAGAGGGTGAAGTATCTTATTGTGGTATGCCTTGTAATTTATATTTGCGTCCTCCCACCCAGAATATCATAAACATACTCTGCCAATTAGCCGTTACTGTGTTCAGCGATGCTAACCACTTGATTCCATGTACCATATCAACACTTCCCAAATTGAAAGGAAAGAAATCATCTTTAATAGTTAAATCTTGAATTTGGACTTCCAATTGCTTGCATGCGGACTTGCATGTAACCATTGAACCGTTACCAACCTGAACCCCAAATGGAGATAAAAGTTGTGTCGGAAGTTGCAACTCAGTTACAACCTTGTTGGAGATGAAATTATGCGTCGATCCACTATCAATGAGTATCATCACAGTTTTTGATAGGATGATTCCTTTAACCTTCATGGTTGTTGATGACGAGTGCCCAAGAATTGCATGCAAGGAAATCTCAGCCAGATGTTCTTGAGCAGATGAGTCGATATCGTCATTAGGATTGTTATCATCCATATCATCTGTAATTTCCATTAACCGTAGAGATGAAAATTTATAGCGGTGCCCAAGCAAAAATCTTTCTCCACATCGATAGCATAATCCTTTTTCTCTTTGCAATTGTCGTTCGGAATCTGTAAGATATGGAGTTTGTGACATCTTTGCGTTATTAGAAGTAACTGCTGGTGTTGGTTTTGTATATGGTGAGAAATTGGAATTTGGATTTGGGGTCTCCCACGTCTGACGTAGCGCTTTGTTCTCCTGCTAGTTGTTATAATTGTTGCGATAGGAAGAGGCACGTGTATTTTGTTTGTGTTTGTTGACTGTGGAGTTTTGACTCAAACTCTAACGCTAAACTCACAGCCTTATATACGGTCCGAGGTTTCTGGATCTTCACATCTGCCTGTAACTCTTCTTTTAATCTGCTAGTAAATACTCCTAAAAGACAATGTTATGGCCAGGCTTGTACTCAAGATTGACGCCTACAAACTCTTGCTTGTACTCACTTATCGATCCCACTCGCTTGATGCTACAGAGATGTACATCTGAATTTTAAAACTCAATGGATCCAAATTGCTCTTGGAATATATGTACCAATTCATCCTAGTAACGCACAGTTCTTCCTGAAGAGACCTATATGAAAGTGTCCAATGCATCACCTTCTAAGTTCATAGCAGCAACGTCGACTCTAAGTTCTTCTAGAGTTTGGTAGTATTTGAAGTACTTTTTAGCCTTTAACACCCACCTACGCGGGTCTCCTTCTTCAAACTTAGGAAATTCCACTTTTGAATGAGGTCATTTTGCAAGGTTCTTACTCCACCATTGATTGTCTGACTCGTATTCATCATTATTCTAGTGCAGATGAATTTTGCTTGTTTCTCCATGATCATTTATGGATTCCTTCTGTTTCTTCAATTCATGGATTTCTAAGTTCATCTGGGTGAGTTGTGCCATCAGTGCCACAAATTACTAAGAGAAAATTCCAACCCTGACGGTATGGGATTCTGAACCAGAATTACTGTAAGATCATCTCTGGGGTTTGAATTTTGAGAGTGGTTTGTGTTTGCGTCCGGTGGATTACTTTCAAAGGAAGAATTTATGGTGTTAACCATGGCTTCACAGATCCAAAGGACTTTTTGGCTCTGATACCAATGATAAGTTTGGAAGCTTTATAGAAAATTAAAAGAACTGAAAATAGAAAGGAGGAAATCTAGAGCCAAAATATGAAAACTCCAGTCAAGTATAACAACACTTTATATCATATCTTGCCGTAGTTCTCATAAGTATTACATAATTATAAGCCCTAAACATAACTGACAATAGTTGATAATAACTGTATACAAAATAACTGCTATAACTAGAGAGCAACAACTGTCCCGAATAGATAACAACAAATAACTAATCTGTCTTTTTAATGCCACGTGTTCTTTTCCTATAATAAACTGATAGGGGACGTGGCATCCTATCATCTTCTCACTTTCTTGTGCGAAGAGGATACTTGGTCAGAAGGATCAGAGGGCACTTTGCTAAGAAGCCAAACCAAAAGAACGCCAACAAGAGCCCCAGAAAGATGTGCAATGTGATTGACACTTTGCATTAAGTAGCCTCCACGAACGGTACCTGATACTGCGGTTGAAGCTTGGGCTGCTTCCATAACCTGAGGCTCACCCAGAACAAAGTTGTCAGAGACATCCAAAAAACACTAAAACGTCCCCTTCAATTTTATAAAACGAAAGTATGAGTTGATATATTAATGAAAATTATTCTACATGGCAAGCACGAATATTTGTTTCTTTTGCTCACCTTCTCTATCACAAATTGCCCCAATATAAGCACTTCCAGAATCTTTCTCCAATCCCATGAAATCTATGTCAAGGAACTTTGTTATGACTTGTAAGCATGACAGAAAACTAAAGGACAACCAACTTGACAGTATAATTTTGGTACCTTTACAAGGACACTAATTGTAAATAATCCAAAAACTGAACCAGAAGCTCCAACGGAAACTGCATTTCGTGGTAGAACCAACCACGAAACAAGGTTTGCTCCAACACCTGTGAGAATGTAGGAAAGCCACAAAGCAAAGTTCCCTTCCTCCTCTTCAACTAATTTACCTGCTTATGCCAAACGCTTGAGCACTAACTCCATTTATGTCCCATTCATTGAGCACAAAAGAGGATGATAGCCTTACCAAAAATGTACAAGAAGAAAAGGTTGCTAGAAAGATGATTCCTAAAAAAGTTCACATGTTAAGGGCGGTAGTTAGCTAGTAAAATGAGATACATTTTTTTATTTGCATTGGCTTGAGAACAAGATGATCTAACTAGAGGTTCATAAGCAAATAAATTTAAATATTAAAACTGAAATACAGCGCTTAAACATACACAGAACTCACATAGGACTCACCAATTAGCATGACAAAATGTAGCTGTCAGAAACTGATACCAAGCTGGCCAGTTATGGTACAAGTACAAAGCTTTAAGGCTACGAACCTGGCAATTTTATATAAAGCATCAGAGAAATTCTGTAATGGGGCGAAACCATACTATATATATTTATTCAAGCTGCTTCTTAGCTTATTTAAATTCAACTAAGGCAAGTAAGTGTTGATATTTCATCATGTTTTCAAGAAGACGTGTAATAATGTATTTTGCGCAGTCCTCCCACAAGCATCCCAAGAATAAGGCATAAAGCACACCTGAAAGAAATGATCGGCCACATATACTCCAATATTAAGCAGTATGATCCAGAATATCCCGCTTACTCGTTTCTCCGGTTTCCTTTTGTCCCCAGATTTTCCAAGTTCCAGCTGTGAAATCATATCTAACTAAAACTGTGTAAGTTTGCTAACTCGTTCCTATATTCGGGTTCAACATTGGTCTCAAGCACAAATCTAGTTGGAGCTAACGAGACAGAACAGAAGAGAATCATCTAAACACTAAAGCAGAATACAGTTGAAAATTTACTTCAAAGAGAAACCCAGGATTCCAAATTCTTAACTCTCACCAGGCATAATCAGTGGTAATTAATAGTGCATACTTTACTCTCTGGAAACACTTTATGAAGTTTGCATGGTTTTCAAACGAAGGACAAAATCGCTTACAAGATCGACAATATATACAATTAGCTACTTTCAGCGATGCACCCTAACTATATGTGAAAATGCCCAAACCAACCATCCCCTCCCCAACAAGTAAAAAGGTATTATTTGATAGCAAACAGGAGAAAGCCATGATTGATGGATGCTATGTGAGAGAGGAGAAGGTATACCTGATCCGTTCATCTTGCATACTGTGCGAGATTGAACCGCTAACCGGGGATACAGAGGTACGGTTCTCCGAGGCAACACAAGAAATCTTTCAGAATTGGGTTTGAAGGTGGGAAGCTGAGAGGAGGCGGCCATGTGTGTGAGTTTGCAAGAGTGTAATTTGCAGGGGTGAAGGACCTGGACTTGAAGTTGCGCCATTGTTTCCTTTCCCTGGCAATATAATAGAAAGCCCGGGAAAGGGAAAGGGAAAGGGAACGAGATAGTGTGATTGCTAGAGGTGGAGCGTATATAAAGTCTGTTTTTTCTTTGCAATTGCAAATCGTATTGGTTTGGTTCTTATTTCTGACTAAGTTGAGGAGGCGACACCATAATTTTCGATGCCCCAAACAGCTTACAAGAAGTCAAGAAAACAGTTTCTTCGCGTTCCTTCCCGTACAACACTTTTGTTTTCCGTTTTTTTTAATGGAAGGTATATTAATTAATGAAAAATTTAGAAAAATATCAAGTAAATGTAAAAAAAGATAATTCAGTGTGCTGAAATCTCAAATCAATCCTTCATAAAAATATAAAATTTTTGAAATTTCAAAAATCTTGTGAAATTACTTAAATGCGCCTGGATTTTAACAACATAAGTATTTATATTAATAACTTTAAGGGCATTTAGGTAATATGTACCGGAGTTGTTAATATAAATACTCAAGTTATTAAAAATCAATAGCACTTAAGTAATTTTACAAGATTTTTAAAATTTAAAAAATTTTAAATTTCTATAAAAAATTGATTTAGGATTTTCATATTTCAGCATACTGAATTATATTTTTTATCATTTTCGTCATATTTTTCTAAGGTTTTTCTCTATTAATTACTCAAAAGTTTACAAATATTTGGAGAGGAACTTTAGGTACAGTTCTGACTTAACTACTGTTTACAGTAAGGGTTCTTTGTTGCGCCTGTATTAAACTAATTTAACTACTTAGCGCAATAATCTCATTGACTAGACGGCGGGCATGGACACCTTCATGGCAAAAAACTATCTTTGTTCCTCGCAGCCCATAATTTCCAACATAGCCGCCCAAACGTGGTACTCCAACATGAGCTACCTCCCTTCGACTTGAGATTATCTTTAAGCCAATCTATGAATTGGCAGGTTAGGAAATGATTTAACCTGTTATGGGTGAGCAATGGGGAGCAGCAGGAAGAAGCCAGCCTGCACCCTCTTATGACATGATCTATATCCTCCAATTGGTTGATGCACACTTCACATTTGTCGTTCGAAGTCATGTGTCTCTGTGTTCGTACCTGGTTTGTAAGCAGGGCATTGTTAAATACTAACCAAAGGAAAGATCTTATTAGTTGTGGGCCTAGCCATTTCCATACTAGTTCCCACTCCAGACATTTGGCAATTGGCATTGTGTACATCATTCATTAACTAGGTGTATGCGGATTGGACTGAGAACCTTGTTTACCCGCCAGCCACCACTCGATCGACGTATTAGTAGTTGTAGGCAGTACAAGCTTCTCGATATGGCTTAAGAATAGCATGCGGCAGTGAGTGGCTAAAATCACCCCATTTCTACCCGCCACTAGTATCAACATAATGGTCAAGAGGTTTAGATAGGCCTTGATCTATCAATGGTGCAAAGGTTAATAGGTTCAAGGTGTTGGAATCGGTTGTCACACAATAGGAGTGAATTGGGTGTCAAATAAAAAGTTAAAGAATTTAAAAATCTTTTCACTTTTTAACAAAAGTTGGAAATATGAAAATAATGATCTATAAATACAAAATTAATTAATCAAATTATATATGCTCGAAATATAAAAGATAAGGGAAAAGAGGTAACAAATATAAATTTATTCTAGTCTGATCTTCCATTGACCTACGTTCAATCCCTAAGTTTCTCGTGAGATTTTTAATCTATTATCTTTTTGTTTAAATCGGGCACACAAAAAAAACCCTATAATCCCTCAAGTTTTACAAATACTTGAGAACCTTTATAAACACGCAAATTTATTTCAGACATTTGTGAAGCTTTTACAACTCTCTCAAAATAGCTCTTACACCCTATAAAGTTATGATTTTCATGATTTATATTTACAATCAATATTCTTTTACAATAATTGACAGATAATCACTAAAGTACAATATAATCAAATTATGAGCTAGAGTATTAAAGTTATAGATTCGGCATATTGACAACATGCACGTGCTTCGCATCATCTTCTCTCATTTTGAATGCTTCTCCCATGTGAAAACAAAGCATCTTAGTGCAGTACTTTTCTAGCATGATTTTTCCCATTCACAAGACACCACTTAATTTTAATGTAAAATTTTATATTATTTGTTTTCCCCAAAAACTATAAATTTGTGACTATTGGATTCCTGAAACATATAATATAATATATTCGTAAATATTTATACAGTATATAAATTTTCCTCTTATTTTATTTCTTTATTTAATATAATTTAATTCTCATACTTTCAAAGCATATAATTGAACTTCAAATTTTCAACTCACTATTCATTAATATATACACACACACACACATATAGCTCCACAAAATGTGTTTCAAAGACAAAGTGATCAATAAATTTATTTGTGAAACTGGTGATATGTTTTTAAAATTTAAGAATCGTGATCATTTGCAAATTACATCTACTAGAAGGGTAAGAATTAGCCTTACCCCATTTGTCCGACCCAAAAAAATTAATCCATCTGGATTGGACATTGGAGGATTTGGAATTATGTGCAAGGGAAACAAATCACACCGCGCCAACTGATATAGACTTAATTTAACAGTGTAAGGCCTTATTAGATCTCTCGAGGTCCTGAGTTCGAGTTTTAAATGAAACAATTCGAGTTCTAAATGAGACAATTATATTGGGAGGAGAAGCCACAAATTCCGAACCGGTAACGGATAATAATATATTAAAAAAAAAGAAATCACACATTGCCTTTATAAAAAAAATAATAAGAAAGAAATCACATTGTGCTCTCACCCAATTGGCTAAATCCCTATTTGTCTTAACTTTAACTAATATTTTTATTATTAAGAATGTAAGTGGAGTTTTATGATTTTTGTAATCACCTCTTTGCAGCTTCCCAAATGGAGACTTAGGGGGTGGGTTTGACTTAAATAAAGTTAGGTAAGGGATGTTCATTAAAATGAAGTTAGGGGATGTTAAAAGTTTGTTTGGTTCAAGAAGAGGGAAGAGTATGTTTCGTTCAGAAGGATAGGTGATGGGAGTTAATTTAAGTGAACAAATATAACATTTTCTCTTAATTTATTTATGTTGCTTATTTTTTGCCAACAAAAAAATATACGATGTTTATAATATAGGGAGAGTAAGTTACTTCCTCTATTTTGGAACTCCGATCGAAAACCGCCGACTTAATGATTAAAAACTTGTCCGGTTCAAGGGTTAACCTAGGTTCACCTTGAAAGAGCAAGCTAATCACCCAAGAGGGAGGGTGAATTGGTTTTTTTTTTCAATTTTTTTAATTTAAACTCAAGAACACAAGAGTTTATACTGGTTCGATCCAACTCTTGACCTACGTCTAGTTCTCAGTCACCACTGAGTTCAACTATTCTCCAAGATTTAACACAGGCTCTTGGCGCCACAGTACAGACTCGATTGACTATTAAGGATCACTCCCCCTTACAAAGCTCAATCAAAGTCCCTTACTCAAAGTTCCCAACCAACCTTGAGTATCTCACAAGTGTATGTTGATAAACAATTAATACTCTCTCAAAAGAGTTGAATAATAATCACTGAAGTACAGAATGTAATTAATCACAGAATAAATGCAGCTCACTTAAGAAATTAATGACTCGTATGAATAGCTTGATTCTTGGTGGCTCGTCATAAATGGCGTGTATTTATAGCCGAGGAATTTTATGTCCGTTGATTTGTTCGTTAGACTCAAATATATAGCCGTTGACATTGGTTCATTCCTCTGGTCAATATCTATTGAAGAACTTTACATATTGATAATGATTATGTCTGTTGAGGTTGCTGACAAAATAAAGATGAAGATTGTTGTCGTATTAGGTAAGTTACATTTAATGCTTCTGACACAATCCTTACTTTATTTGATTTGTTCTTCAAACGTCTCTAGATGATTCAAACCTGTTCTTATACACTAGATAGATCATTAGCAAAGATTAAAATCAAGTGGGTATCAATATAATGAATTCTAGAATGATAGAAATAATTACGCTACAATGCTCTATTTTTTATGTTTGAAATTTCTTTGAGGTTGAGACTCATCCTTAAGGTCACAAGCAATTTTTGTGAAGGAACCTTAAGGAAAGAAAACTGTACTCAATGTTACTCTTTGAAAAACTGGAACATTGTTTTCTTGTTTCCTTGAGGATATAATTAATCCTTGACGTTTTGTGTTTTAAATTCAGAGCATATGAGAATATATTTACCATCCTCAAGGACCATGAGTACCCTCGAGGATCCTTACCCTTACCAGGTTTCAAGAGTACATAGCCAGGTTACTAGGTTGCCTGGCAGGGTTTCAGAAGTCCCTGTTTCCTCAAGGTCATATGCTTTTCTCGAGGAGCCCTCTCCTGGCCAGGTTACTCAATGCACAGCCAAGTTTTCCAAAACCTGGCTCTACTAGCAAGGTTGAGGTGCTCACGTCGCGACACCAAAAAACATAAGTTGCGACTGCAACAATGCCGAGAGCAGCTCAAACAAGTAAGGCTCAAGTCGTGACTTTAAAAACCTTTTATGTCGCGATTGCAGCAAAAGTCGAGAGTAACTTTTAAAATCAAGTTAAGGTCGTAACTTAAGAATAACCACAGTCACGACTAAAAACATTTGTTCAGCCAGGTTGAGAGAGTAGCCTAACAGGTTTTGCCAAGTTCACAAGTTTATGTCGCGACACCATATATCTCAGGTCGCGACTTAAAACATTTGTTCAGCCAGATTGAGAGAATAGCCTTGCATCACCTTGCAAGGTTGTCTATTTAGCCTTGCTAGGATCCGTGTCCTCAAGGCTGGGAGTTCACCCTCGAGGATGGACCTTGCAATGGTCAACCTACTAGGTTTTGCCAAAAACTGGCTGTTGAAGCAAGGGAGGTCAGAAACCTGATTGTTGAAAAAAAATTGGTTTCCCTCGAGGTTCAAGCATTCACTCGAGGCTGGAAAAAAAACCAGCAAGGTTTTGACTTAGTTCAAAAACATTTTTCTTTCTCTTGTACTAAGTGGATATCATGCACTTACACTTAAGTGATTTCCCTTTAGTTTTTCATTTTCAAGGCTTCTTTTTACAAAATCAACCTAAGTTTGGTAATCATCAAAACATAGGATCTAACACACCTCTAAAAAAATCAATTTTTTTTCTTTAGAAATGCATACTAAGAACTCAAAAATCTTCCTTCCATCATCGGTTTAACCCCAGTTTGGCTCCGACATGACCCACTAACCTTGACCCAATACCCCAACCAGTTTAGTGACCGATCTAGATTTAAGAACATTGGTTATTTCCCATTTCCTTAATTGATCATCATTTTTTTAACCTCATATTTCTAATTTCTAGTAACTTCTTGGAACTCTTTTTTTTTCTTTAATAAGTGCTTAAGTATCTATATGATAAGAAACAGAGCATAACCAATTTTTGACATCCAATCTATATTGGAGGTTGTTCCCAGCGAAAGAATTATTGTATTGTTTTTTAGAAAAGAGTGAAATAATTATTCATTGAAGGTGATGGTATACAATTGAAGGTGGAGGGCGAACATGAATAGACGAATAGCCGAAGACAGAGAAGAATGAGGGAAGTGTTTGCTAATTAGTTGGAGGGGTACGGACGGAGTATTAAAAATCTGTCATGGCAATTTAGTTAAAATGATACATAAATTTTCTTTCCTCTGACATAAACCCCAAATTTGAAAGGTTGGAAGGAGGGGAAAGTGGCGTTCGGATTCTCTCCATTTCCCTTCCCGTGCCTGTCCTCTCCCTGGCGCCGAAACGACGTCGCTTCACATCTTCACCAAACGCGCCGTTTTACTCATGCCACAGGAGCCCGCCAAGAAGCCACCAATGCCAACGCAGCTCATTCATCACCAACGCGGGAAAAAGTGGGAAATCTGAAAATCTACTGGAACGCCCATTGCTCATTCATCACCAACGCAGCTCATTCATCATCGAACGCCCATTGCTACTGCTGGAAAATCTGAAACTGTAGTGGGAAAAATCATTGCCGAACGCCCATTGCTACTGCTGGAAAATCTGAACTGAAGTGGGAAAAATCATTGCCGAACGCCTATTGCTATTGCTGGAAAATCTGAAACTGAAGTGGGAAAATCTGAAACTGAAGTGGGAAAAATCATTGCCGAACCCCCATTGCTACAACCACCCCGTCCCTGTTTGGATTATGTATGTTCTGATTATCATTCATCACCAAGCGCAGGAAAATCTGAAACTGAAGTGGGAAAAATCAGATTGGCGAGACGCAGGCAAGAGTTGATGAACCCATTGCCGTCGAAAGAAGCCTCCAGCATTCGTTGATCCTATACTGAGCATATGTCCAAAGGGTTATTTTTCCTTTTTAAATGTAATCTGTATTTGCTGGAGATTTTTTAAAGTCAAAGTTAGAAAATTGTGAGATTCACAATAAAACCAGATATATGCAAAATCATGTGTTCCTTGCGTTTTCCCCCTTCAAATAATCATATTCATTGATAAACTTACTATATGTATTACAAAAGATTTCTCTATTTCATTGTAAAGACCAAAAGATAATGGTTTAAATTTTATTAAAAAAATAAATTTAGACTAGAATAAATGTATCTTGTATTGAAAATGAATTTATTGATCTTATAACCAAACCACTTAGTAGTATGATTTTCATTGTTTTAGTTAATTATTTATCAATTTATGTTGGCCATATTTTTTTTTTTTCAATTTTGCAGGGGCTTTCATGATGGATATAAATTTGACTCCTAAACTCAATCTTGAATTTGATAATATTGAAGAATCATGGGAGTTTTGGAAGACATA
>JBAGKO010000013.1:22739289-22770846 GCA_037177275.1 Acacia concinna
TATCACTTGCTATATTCCACCTTCCTTAAAGAAATTTTTGCTTGGAGGCAATTCTTTGTGGAGAGTTAGGAGCAAGAATTTATAATGCATCTCCCTATGTTTTATTACTTATAAATTAGGACTAAGACTTTATGATGCAATTCTTTGTGGAGAGTTAAGGATTTTTTTTTTCTTGGATTGTTAGTAGAATTTTTTTGGCAATTGCTTATAAATTATGATGCATCTCCCCATGTTTATACCTCTAGCGTCTAACTATTTTTTGATACTTGCTATATCAGATCATAATTCTTTTTTCCCTAATTGAAGACTTTTTAACTATTAGTATATTGGTATAGGTTATGTCTTTCTTATAGGTTGTCATATAGGTATCACCTTATACAAAATATGTTCGATAGATTTAAAAATATGTGTGCGAAATTTGAAGAGGCAAGTAGTATTTATGTTCTTTTATCTTTTTGCTCTATTCTTTAGGAAGTAGTGCAAAAGACATTCTTATAGTTACGCCATTGATGGACTTTGTGCGTTAGACAACAGTTGCCAAGGGGTAAGAGGTATCTCTACACTTAAACAAAATTATGAATTTTCAAATTAATTTATCTGGTTGGCATTTTGTATGCATTTGTGTCTCTCATTTATGTCCATGTCTGTTTTATATTTGTTCAGATATCTGCGTCTAATGGAAAAGTGAGCAGAAGAGTTGGTGCATCATTAAGTGCTTTGAGAAATATTCACCTTCACATTGCCTATTTGTTTATTGCCTTGTTTTTTTTGTTCTAATTTTGGTGTTGTATCTTAAAATGAAGGCATAACAGGATTATTTGGTGTCATAAAGCAGTCTTCTTTTTCTGAATGGAAGAACTAATTGACTTCAAATTCAAATATTCAACTTTCTAAAATGTTTTAGCTTTCATCTTATTTCCTGCTAGATTTAACTATTTCTTGGCCTTTTCTAAAATTACTTTCAGTGTTTATGATAGGTGCCTGCTTGATCTTTAGAACCTTGAGAAAATGAAACATGGCCATAAAATTTAAGTTGATCTAATGCCTGGCCTTCTTAGTTTAGTTTTGCCAATAATCCCAACATTTTAGTTGCCAAAAATGTGCCGCTCTTTCAAATTCAAGCCAAAGGTGAGAGCACAATATGAACATTACTTTGTTAAGATTAGCTCAATATTGATAATATGGTACTTGATAATACTATTTTCTGCCAAACTCTTGCCTATGATAGAAATTTATCGATATTTTTGATGACCTCAAATTCCACGATCTTTTCCACACCAATTCATTTGTAGGCAGTTCTCTTTGACATTGGTGGCTATGGAACCTATCTTGGTTGATATTTGAGATAATGGAATATTTCTATCAAATCTTAGCACACATTTGGGACCTAATTCAATTTAATTCTTTATCCGGTTTTAAATATAGGATCTAAATGACTCTTTTGGAGAGATTAATGAAAATAAATACATTATTTAATAATATCATATCAGTTTATAAGTTTAACAATATAGTTGAAATAAATAAATGAATAAATAAATGTTTTAAGGTACTTTAATTATTTTTTTTAACATTCTCCAATAAATTCAGCTAAATTTTATGTTTAGGACTAAAGGTTTTATGTAGAATATTGCTTTTCATTTGAGATAATGGATCATTTTTGTCAAATCTCAATTGCAACAATAGCCTTTAAATTAATACAATCGTAGATCATCATGACTTTGTTGTAGGGGAAATGATGTTTATATCATAAATAATGATAGCAAAATGCTCAAATTGATCTCTTACTAAAATATGAAATGTCCTCTTAATTATAATCTTTCAAACAATTGGGCTATGTGGAGGAGGAAGAGAGGGTAATGACAAAATATTTTGTTACACTCCCTCCAATTAGGCTGATATTTGAGATAATGGAACATTTCTATGAAATCTCAATTGTTGATATAGCTTGTAAAATCTTACAAAAATCATAGTAACTTTGTTTCATGGTAAAATATGTTTCCATAAATAATTATGATAGCAAACAACTCAAATTAATCTCTTCTTGTAATATGAAATATACTCTTGATTACATTCTCCAAAATAATTGGGTTATATGGAGGAGGAAGAGAGGGCAATAAAATAATATTTTGTTATACTTTTCGGGTCCTAAATATAAAACCCAATTATTTTTTTTACATATGTTAAAGAAGCTCGTAAGTTATTTAATCATATTATATATTATATGTTATTAAATTATATACCTGTTTATAAATTAAACAAATGAGTTTAGAGGAAAAATGATAAATATAAATACTTTACTTAATTAACTTCCTTAATCTATTCAAAAAATGTTAACTAATCTTATATTTAGGATTGGAGGCAAGATGTTAACAAGGGGCAAAGATTCTCTTCCTTAACATTTATTAAGTTTTTTATTAATTTTTTATAGGTTTTATTGTATTTTCATGATTTATTTTTGCATTGCAATTAATGTCATCTTAATTTTAATGAAGATGGAATGACTTCATATTTTTGTTTAAATGATATTACATCTAAAATACTTTTTTAATTGATATTATATAGTAGCAAAAGACTTATATAATTCTCTTTATATTATCTAGTAGACGATTTTGTTGTTTTGTTTTTTTCTTCTATGTTGTATTGAATTTGATACTTTTAAGTAGAGTTTTTTTATCTTAAAATTTTCTCCTGACACAACGCACGGGGGAGTTAATGCTAGTTGCAATGAATAACCATAACGAAATTCATTCACAACATAAGTAAACCATGGTATGAATAAAGTCATTGCTCAAGATCATCTACTTTTCAAAGCTTAAATAACAATGAAAGCAACAAAGTTAATCAAGAAACAAAAAACCTGAACAAGTAAAACACCCATGGGCACCCAACAAGTTTAACAAAGTAACAACCCATAAATGAAAAACAAACTAGACCGGTCGGTTCAACTCGAAAACCAGTGAACCAATCACATGTCCGGTCCAGTTCACTAAATTTTGCATATTTAGAACGGACTGGTTTGACTTGGTTGACTCGATTTGAACAGGTGAACCTAGGGGTGAATCGGACTGATCTGGTAACTGAACCGGTTCTAACTCTTTTTCATAAAAAAAAAAATCATCCCCTTTAGAATTTCATACTAATAAATCTAAAATTTTGACTTTATCACTGGTTTAGCCCTGGGTTAGTTATCCGATCTGACCCACTAACCCTTAACCCAGCGTCTCAACCAATTTAGTGACCGGTCCTATTTTTAATACCTTGGTAATAACATAACTTTAGACATATTGTTGTTAACAAATTTGTTTATTAATTTCCAGCCATGAAATACAATAATTCATCATCAAAGACCACCATAACCATAGAGCAACATCCCAGAAAAGAAGAAACCAAACAAATTAATAACACATGTGAATTTCCAACTGTAAAGGAAAATCATAACACAATTACAATAATGGAAAACCAAACACATTATCAACATTCCAGAATGGGAAAACATAATACTATAAATATACAAATCAGCAAAGGGTCAGGGAAATACTCTGTCAGTGTTATGTGTGCTGAAGGTCTGTGTGCTCAATGTCAGTGTTTTGTGTGAAAATGAGAAGCCTTTAAAAATGCAAATCTAATATAACTACTTGAATAATTATATAAAGAGCAAGGACTGTCGTTCAGATTTATTTCTCTAGCAGTTATAATGGATGGCTAGGATTGCATGTAACAATGATTGGCGTCTCCTCCTCCGGCAATAATCTCTTAGTACACATAGATAGAGATAATAGAAGAGGAGCTATTGCAAATAAAAACTCGTAATAGAGTTCAAGAACAGACCAAGTGAAGTGACCCATTTTGTTTGAACCTTTCGACGGAGAAGGGAAGATTTTTACATAAATATATATGTATTCTCAAGAAGGAAAGAGATGAGTATTCCCATCTCATTCAAACAAGATTGAACCACAAAAGGGAACACACAAATGAACCAAATTTTAGGTTATAATAAAGTGTGTGAAAACAAGATTTTTACAAGTCTTAGAACCAAATTTTCCCAAGTAGCAGTTGCAGACTTGAACAATAGGGAGGATGAGAGTTCGATCATACTTGGCGCTGATGACGATTGAGAAGGAAGGGTACTGAGCTTTGCGGAGTCTTCTTTTTCCCACGACGTCTTCTTCGTCTCTGGCGAAGAGTGGCCATGGCGGTAACATGGACGGAGGATGACTGTTGCTCGACTGGCCGACGGTGGTTGGCACGCTGCACCTTCTTTGTTCCCACAGCGTCGTCTTTCCTATGAGAAGAGGAGCACTAGTGTTGGCCTCAAATCTCTCCATATGTAAAGAGAAATTTTTTTGGGTTCTCGGATGGGTGTGGGACCCACCTAAATTTCCCTCCTATTTTATCTTCCCTCCAAGTTTTCTGTCCAACCAAGCAAGGGAAATCATTTTCCCTCTTCCATTTTTGTTCCCTATTTTCTTTCCTTCTCTATTTTATTTCGTACTAAGTGGGGGGTAAGGGAGACTAGCAATTGCAAGCCTATTTTAATTTAGGGTCAATTACTAAATTTGCTTTAGAAGTATTGCCTGAGAGTTGATTTTGTCCAGGAAATTTGTAAAATGAGACAATTTTGTTCCTGCCATCATTTAACTAAATATATTAAGCTGGCAGTCTATAGGTTATTCAATGTAGTTTTGTTAAGATAAAAATTTGTACCAGAACTTTTAAATTTAACTTTTTTTTAAAAAAAACTAAATAACAGATGAATTTCTAAGACAAATTTTTACTTTAATAAAAATAAATTAGATGACATGCGGACTGACAGTTCAACATATTTTGTCAATTAATAGTTTTAAAACTTTTAGGACAAATCTTCACCTTAGCAAAAATATAGTAGAAGATATGTGGACCGCTAGTTCAACATATTTGATTAACTAACAGTCAATTGACGATCAACTAACGACAATAACAAAATTGTCCTATTTATAAACTTTTAGAATATAATTGCCTCAAGTTATACTTTCCGCACAAAATCGCTACTTCCAAAACAAATTTAATCCTTAACCCAAAGACTCCTGTTTAAAAGAGTTGCGAAGGCCTTCTTAAACCTTCACAAACCCTAATCTTACAGAAGCAATCACCTCCTCTCCGCGTCTTTGATTTCTCTTTCTGCCCTCATTCCTACAGCAATGGCGACACCATCGTTGGACGAAGAAACCGCTAAGAAAGTGATACGACAAGTACGCAATCCACTTCACTCTAACACTTTGCTTATTCAGTTCATTCTCGGCAAACTATCATCCCATTTCTCTTTTTCTTCTTCCTAATTTGTGCCTACACCGTCGTGTTTAGGTTGAGTTCTACTTCAGTGACAGCAACCTTCCTAGGGACAATTTTCTCAATAAATGTATTGATGAAAGTAAAGATGGCAGTATCCTTGTTTCTCTTCGATTATCATGCTTATTGCTTGTTATTGTTGCTTTTTGCTCTGTATATTTAGCTCTGAGTCATGACTTGTGAACCCAAGTTAGTTGCTATTGGTTATTTTGCCGGCAACGTAGTTGAATATATATATATATATATATATATATTTTGCACAAACGTAATTGAAGATTGCCATGTGATGCTGGAATTACCTGTGGGTGTCTGTATGGATTTCCGTTTTGTATTGTTGGTCTTGACTCCGATTACAAAGTGGTTAGTTTGGCTCTAATTTGTTCTTTTACTCGGATGAGAAAACATCTTAATCTGGACGATGTAAAGCCGGATGAAATCCCTGAAGATACTGTGAAAGCTGTTGCTGAAACTCTGAGGAATTCAGAATCCCTTAAAATCTCCGAGGATGGTGAGTTCTAGTGAACTGTATTAATCTCTGTTTGTATTGTTATTGCTTCTTTTTTGTAAAGAATCTTGATTAATATATCTTTTGACACGAGCTTGATGGAGGTGCCTGACCTACATTGATTGAGGTCATTATTATTGCTATTCTAAGGCATCGGATTGGAGCTCCCCTTCTTTGTTACTAAACGCTGCAAAACATTATTGGTTATCTTTGTCCTTTATTTCTCACAGTCATGAGATGAGCAAATGAAGAATTTTCTTTCTTGTTTCGGGAGGGGGGTCATGGTACTGTATCGATGTACGCTGCTGTTGCTAAATCTATTATGAATGAATTCATGCCTGTTGATTTATTTTTTCTACTGTGTTTCAGGGAAAAAAGTTGGCAGGACAACCGAACTTCTGAAACCAGAAGAGGTAATTGAGCAAGTGGACATCAGAACAATAGCTGCATCACCATTTGAATATGATGTGAAGCGAGAAGATATAGAGGCATTCTTTGGTCAATCTGCCAAGGTTATAACAGCATCTAGACTACTTAAATTCTTGCACTTTAGTGATAAAACGTATTTCTTCTACTTATCATGATTTCTGATGCATCGTGTGGGCCAGCTGGTGCATAAAATGAGCATAGTGAAGTTTATTAAATCCTTTGTCAAGGATTTAAGAGAATACTCTCAATGCTGGTCACAAAATCCAGTTTGCATTTCTTTTTAGCGTTAATCATTAAATATGTCAGATTATTGCTATTGTTTTCGCTGCTGCTGCTGCTATTATTTTATGAGAAACTCTTTTGGCCGACAGCAGAACAAAGTAAATTATATAGCTTGTGGTATTATTTCCATAAGCAAAACAGTAAGAATCTGTTGCTTTTCTTATTTTAGGTTAATAGTGTCAGGCTTCCTCGTCATGTTGGAGACAACAGGTTTTTCTGTGGCACTGCTCTCATTGAGTTCGCAGCAGAAGAAGATGTTGAGAAAGTTTTGGGGCAAAAATTGGTCTATGCAGGAGCTGAGTTAGAATTGAAGTTAAAGTAAGAAAGCCAATAGCTATTCTATACCATTACATCGAATAAACGAATACAAAAGTTCCTCTGTTTCCCTTTTTTTCATTTTTTTTAATTTCCCTTACATGGGACCTATTTTTGAAATAAAAGAATGGGATATAGGCAATCAAATTTTCTGTCAACTCCTCTTGCTAACATTAACAGTCTGCAACGAAACTAGGTCTGAGATAGGAATGCAAATACCATGTCTGTGAGGGCGGGGGTACTTGTTTTGAAAGTTGGTTGAGTCAATAAAGCTTTTGCCATCGCATTTTGAAAGATGTCTATTATCTGTGATGTAGCTCACAGTATGAGTCAGGGATGCATTAATGTTAAGCGTCTGTTGATACTTATATTAGTCGTCTGATGTTGATCATATCCAATTCAGGAAGGACTTTGATGCAGAGAGAGCAAAGGAGTTAGAAGAATATGAAAAATCTGGTGCACGTATGGGTTCAAATCACCAGAATAACTCAAATGCTGAAGCAAGGTAAGAAGCTGCCAATTTCATCCCCACATGGTTTCTTGTAAATGAAATAATTCCTAAGATGATTGTTGTCATTCATGTTGATTACAGCTATCCCAAGGGCTTAATTATTTCCTTCAAGTTAAAACGCATTTCAGACGTTGTTCCCCTGGGACAAAATGGTGCTCATCAAGAAGCCAATGGCAACAGTAGTGTCTCTGATAAAGATGAGCAAAATCCCTCAAAGGGTGTTGTTGAGGTTAATGAACAGAAGGTATCAGATGACACTGCCAATGATAAAGAACACCAAGGGGTCAGTGAAGCAAAGGAAATTAAAGTTGAAGAAAAGATTCAAGAAAGTGAAGTAAAACTTTCACCCCATGCTTACAAGGACAACATGGACGTTGTGTTACGTGAGGATTTGAAGGGCGTATTTGAGAAGTTTGGTTCTGTGAAGGTATTTATTGTTTTTTCTTCACATTTTTTGGAAAGATATCTGGCGTCATTAGTTTGAATAGCAGTTCATTGCTGTCAATAAGTAATGGAAGAAACTTATATACTTACTGTGTTCAAGGTAAGTATACGAGCGGAATTTTGTTTCAGTTTGTAGAAAAAAAATGCTTAAAGAAAGCACTTTTTGGGCTTCCCAAATTAGATGTGTGCATTTTTATATTTCATATATATGTTATTTATTCTGATTTGATTGCATAAAAATATATTAAGAATATGAGGCTTAGTACGATTAAGTTTATTCTACAAGTGATCCATCTTCAAGATTTGAATTGAGACCTGTCTTGTTAATCTTGTGTTCTTGTCTGCCTATTCAGTTCGTTGATTTCAAAATTGGAGCAGATTCTGGGTACATCCGGTTTGAAGAACCTGAAACTGCTCAAAAAGCTCGCGCTGCCGCAGTTTTTGCTGAACAGGGGGGTCTGGCTGTGAAGAATTTTATTGCTACTCTAGATCCAGTGTCTGGTAGTCACACATCTAATTCTTGTCCAAACCCGTGATTTAGCTTGTTTTGTTTACAAACTTAGCACCCATGCTGAGATCCTATTTGTTTGATGCTATTTATAGGCGACGCTGAAAGGGAATACTGGAGCCTTCTCCGTGGTAATCAAGAAAAGCACCGAGACAATAGGAACGCCCGAGGAAGGTAAGTGGGTAAAACCTAATCAGTAATCAATGTCTTAGCATATGAATGAGCTGTTTTCCCCTTCTTTTTTCCTAGATTTATTTTCCTAAGAAATTTGTAAAATATTCATGTCTATCATATCTTCTTCTCAGGGGAGGAGGAAGGCGCGGCAGAGGGGGGAAACATGCCCGCTCTAGAGGGAGTGAATCTCCAATGGGTCGCCCAAATAAAGCTCATAGGGTTGGGGCAGCTTAAACTTCGTACTATTTTGGATATCAGTTCAATTTGCCTGCTTGCTTCATGCATCCCTGTATTTAACCTTTTTTTTTTACCTATGCTAATTTATCGCCCACTTGCAATTTTCCCGTGCAATTTTACTATGTGTGGACCACACCTTTTCTTATATTTTCTTTAAAATTCAATTAGATGCGCTTTCCAATCTGACATGTTTTCTTTCCACCGCATAGGAAAAAAGAGACACGCATGCAAATAACTTGGTGTCATTTTATTTGTAGGGAAAATCCAAAAAAAAAAGATAAGGGAAGTTGGGAAATTTCAATTCAGTACAACAACATTTGAGAATAGCAAATCAGTCTTTACCTTTTTTTTTTATATAATTACAAAAATGTTACTTGATTTTTAATAACATGAGTATCTTAATTCATAACAAGAGTATTTCAATTAATATTAGCACAAACAACTCACAGAGTAAATAATCTGGTGTTGTTAATTTAGATATTTGTGTTGTGAATTATAATACTCATGTTAAAAATTACAGTGGCATTTTTTGTAATTACACAAAAAAAAGTACAAAAAGACTGATTTGGGTTGTTGTACTGAATTGAGAATTTTCTTATCTATTTTTGGAATTTTTCCTTATTTATATTCTACAAATTTTATGGGTTATTAGGTTTCTTTTTTTTTTTTTTTTTAATTTTTAAACAATTACATATTTAATAGAATTTATAGGGCCAATTTGATATGAAGTATCGATGAAGTATCGAAGTAGGGATTGTGATTGGGTCATGGATTGAGCCAAATTGTATTGTTTGATATTAGAGACATATGGGAATACACAAGATTGGAAATTTTTGGAACAAAATTGTCTATGAATATTATAATTTTTAGATGAAAATACCTTTATCATATTCTTGGCATTATTATTAAATCTTTCTCACTTCTCCTTACCATTCTTTTCTCAATTTTGTCATCGCCTTCTCTGTCTTCACTCTTTAGCCATTTTTTCTCTTTGGAATCTTTGGTTTTTGCTAGCAACACCCACCCCTTTGTTGCTCTTACTCTTTCTAATATTTTCTTCATATACATCAACAATAAATTCTTCATGTTATTACAATTTATAATCTTTGTTTTTGCCAAATTTGCTTGTTAATTTCTCTTAATTTGTTGAATAATTTTTAGGAATCTCATCCACCTATTGACTACCTCGGTGATTACGATTTATAATCTATGTTTCTACCCAATTTGCTTGTTAATTCCTCTTAATTTGTTGAATAATTTTTTGGGAATCTCATCCATGCATTGCCTACTCTGTAAATTAACAAATATATATTTTTTTCATTTATTTTAAAATGCTTATCTTAATAATCAACTTTGACCTATATGAAATCTCAACATTTCTTATTAAATATTGTTGATATTTTAATATTTACGTCAAAGATATTATAATTATATTTGAATAGATATGATTATATAATTGTTTGAACATATTTTTGTTATTTTGTAATTAAATAAAAGAATTTGGGTCACGAACGATAAAAGATATTCATATGAGAAAATGTAATAGATCAAGCACGATAGTTCAAAGCGACTTATTGATGTAGGAGTGTGAATATAATGAATTTTGAAATTCTAGAATACCTAAGTTTTTGTGAGTGATTCTATGAGTGTTTGATGTCTAAGTCTACTAATATATATAACTGGTATTTCCTCGAGACGTGCTCATCCCAATCCCTAGAATATAGAAGTTGGCAAATTTGACTCGTCTACCTTAAGATTTCAAGCTCGTGGGGATAGACCGCTTCTGGGGGCTCCACATGTCCTTTTGGCGGCTATGATTGAGTCTCAGGAGCTAGAATCTCTTCTGGGTCTTGCAGATGACTACTGCGTTTATGAGGCTTCCTTCTTAGGCTTTACCACTGTTTGGCCCAATTCTAAATTTATGTATACAACAAATCCCCATTCTTCCTGATTGTTGGATTATAGGTAAGAAGAGTGGAAACTTCTGTCGCCACATCGCATTTGTTTATTTGACCTGACTGTCGGCCTTTTTGCAATTGCCTTATCTTGACGTGTTGCGATCTAGGTTGTCGTTGGTTTGACTCCTCAATGGCTAGGTTTGAAGCCATAGGTTTGTGTGGGTTCTCGATGGTGCTATTATAAAGGTGTAAGACATTTTCTTATTGGGCAGTTACTCGAACCCTTTAAACTTCCCACCACTTTTCTCTTTCTTCGCCTGCATCATCATTTACACTCACTCACTCTGACTGTTTACCATCATCCTTCTTTCTTTTTGCCCCCACTCTCTTTGTCACTTACTCTCGCTTGCTACTTTATGCCCCTTCTCCATCGTTATCTTCCTTTCTCTTTTTCGACTCTCTTCGATAGCGCATTCGTCTCCTCCAGTTGTCAGGTAACTTTTCCTTTCTTGGATTAATGATTCATTTCATCTTTTGGTGTGTAAGGGCCGATTTCATTTTCTGATTTGATGAGAATTTGACTATGATTGCTTCGCCTTCGTTGGCGTCACTTACTTCTATTATGATTCTAGATTTGCAAAGAGAGGTTTGAGTAGCAATCCATGTCTGTTGTTTATTTCTAGTGGGTTAAGAATGTCTGAATCTTATTTTGAAGTTAGGGTTGTGTTAGGGGTGGCCAAGTGTGGCCACAGTAGTTCTAGTGACTCTAATTTATGGTAGTTTCGGAAGGACAATGAGGTTCTATTCGGTATTAGGTATTCCAACATTTTAGAAGAGGAGTTGAGTGACCTCTGTTTTAGTTATGTGATCATGTCATCCATAGAGGTTGGGATCCCCCACCTCGTTGAAATCGCTGATTCTGAAACGGAGGGGTGGATGTGTATATACGTTGAGTGTTTTAGGTATGGAACTTGCATTCCCCTTCCTTCTCTAGTGGCTAGTCTTTATAGGTGTTTTGATCTGGCTCCCGCTTAAATCATGTCACATGTATGACATATTGCATGTCGCTAGAGAAGTTGAGTGTGGTGACCGAGGTGATGCTGACCATAGAAGACCTTCTCTAGTCATACTACCTTATTATGCGAAAGAGGGGTTAGTACACTTTGTTTGCCAGGAACAAGGCCCCATTGCACATCATTGACGAGCAGATTAATGATAGGGGTGGAAGGACCGATTTGTTTTTATGAGGTCTGACCAAATCATGGATGATAGACTTCCTGTGAGATCGCCATCAAGGAGTCATGAAGAACTTGGTGGAGGCCAAGTAGAGCTCAAGGCGTTGGTGGACGAGCTGATGGCAGAGAACGAAGTTTTAAAGGTGGAGGTGGTTGATGCAACATATGAGGCTTATCTTCGATCTAGGGCATAGGCCCTGTAGGAGTTTCAGCAGGTTCAATCCTGCATGTGGGCGTGAGGATCTTGCCTACACGATAGAAGTTTATGAGGACACCTACGAGTGCTAGTTTGCTTCGGAGCTTTTTGACGATGATGCAGATGCGGGGCTGCCTGGAGGAATTGGTGAAGGAGACAGAGGAGCGACCACTGATGGGGGTTACAACTAAGCCTGTACTTGTCCAAGTTATCCTTACTGTTGAGACATCTCAGACTTCGGCAATGGACTAAAGCTCTCAGTGACGGTCGTCCCCATCTTTCTAGCCTATGTGAGGCGTTATCTTGGCCGCCTATGGCCTTTATTTCTTTAACTTGTTTTAGCCTTTCGTGGGCATGGATACTGGGGTCATATATGGCCCATTTGATTGCGTTATGTAGTTGTAGGCCCTTACTTGGCATGAATGCTTTGGTCGCGTAAGGTCCTTTTCAAATTTAAGTTTACTGGTCCCGTACTCTGGTTGATGTTGCTATTTATCGTTGTGAATATATTGTGCTGAATCATAGATATGTTGTGGCCATAACGTTGGCCAGGACAACCATGTATGTATGTGAATCTTCTAGTCTTCCCTATCTTTTCGAGGGAGATGTTAGGATCGCATGAGCTTGATAGAAGAAGCAAATGCTTGTGTGTGCTAAGAGTAACGATTATATGTTAATACGTTTATACATTGGGTGAGATGTGGCGCCTTGGCCATAATGCAATGTGTTGCATCAAAGCAAGATTGTCGTAGCCCAGTCTCTTGACTTTAAGGCGTAATGTATGGCGTCTAAGTCATAACATGAGATGCAGTGTTAAAGCCAATTTTATAAAGTAAGGTTATTTAGCTTGAAATATAGTGTGGGGCGTCTAAGCCAATGTAGTATGACAAGGTGGGAATAATGTCTCATCTTTGTCGTGCCATAGAGAGCGCCTAAGCCAATGTGATATGACAAGGTGGGTAAGTCTCATCCCTATCGTGTCATGTAGGACGTCTAAGCGTGGTTTACATAGTAAGATGCTATGACCTTGAGACAATGCATGGCGTGTAAGCTTGTTTTACAATTTAGGGTATATGACCCTGAAATAAGGTGTATGACGTATGAGCTTGAGGTAGGATGTTCTAATCTGGTTGCATAGTGGAAGGCGTTTGAGCTTGTTTTAGTGTTGCAGCAGTGTCTTAGCTGGCTTTGTTTGTTGGAGTGTCAAGTCAGCGATTGCCCGATTTGGCACGTTTGACAGGCTGTTATTTGGAGGGTTGCGCTTGCACTTTTGTTCTGGCATCATGCCCTTAGGCTGCTTGTATTGAAATTCAGGCATGTCTCCTGCATTATGGTTACACAAAGCATATAGATATATGATATGCTATTGGTCATACTAGCTCGTCATGCTTGGACTATATAGTCTGTGGCATCAGTTTTCTAGAAGAGTAGTTTTAACAGGCAATTGTCATTACTCATAGGCCTTGATAAAAGTGTTAGTCATGTATGTTCTAGATAGCTCAAGTGGATATAAGTTATGGTTTTAGAAATAGTACTTTTTGAGGTAAATGGCATTCCAACTTCTTAGTAAGGGTCGCCCTTGTCCATCGCACAGTTGGTAAGCGCCTTTCCTTATGATGCCAGTTATTCGGTATGGCCATTCATATATGGGTCCTAGCTTTTCGTCGTGGGGGTATTGGTGTTTTGAAAGACTTTCTTAGAACCCAATTCGCTAATCTGAATTGTCTAGCCTAAACGTTTTTGTTGTAATACCGGGCAATCTTCTACTAGTAGATGCTATCCTGATCATTTCATGTTTGCGTCGCTCGTTGGCCAAGTCTAACTGATTGTACAAAGCCAGTTGGTTAGATTCTTGGTTTGGCCATGCATATTGTAATGAGGGAAGCCCTAATTTGACAGGTATCATGACTGTTGATCCGTACACAAGAGAGAAGGAAGTCTCTCCAGTTGCAGTCTTAGATGTGGTGCGATACGCCTGTAAAATAGAGGGTAACTCTTATGCCCATCTTCCCTTGGCTTTGTCAAGCCTTTTCATGAATGAGTTTATAAATATTTTATTGGTATACTTTGCTTGTCCATTAAATTGGGGATTCCTTAGTGTCAAAAATAGGAGCGTAACTCCCAAGTTTTGGCAAAAGTCGTAGAATTGTCTTCTAATAAACTGTAATCTGTTGTCACAAACTATTTCTTAGGCAAACCAAATATGCAAATAATGATTTTTTAGACGAACTCAACCACCTCTCCTTGGATTTGGGAGTACGACTCTGCCTCTACCTATTTTGAAAAGTAGTATGTCAATATGAGCATGTAGACGACCTTACCTAGGGCCATTGGCAATTTACCTACTATGTCCATCCCCTATTTCATGAATGGCCAAGCCTAGGCAATGGTGTCAAGTGTTTCAGGTGGCAGGTACGAGATGTTGCTAAATCTTTAGCACCAGTCATACCTTCTGGCCAGGCTTTGTGTGTCTTTTTGTAGCATAGATCAATATTATCTGGTAAGAAGCACCTTTCACACCATGCTTTTGCCCCCTTATGATCTCCGCACTCTTCTTCATATATTTCTAAGAGCACGTACTTCGCCTCTCGGGGTCCAGCACATTTAAGGGGAGGGCCTGCTAAGATCTTTTATAGAGCTTATCACCTAATATCTAGAGAAAATGGTGGCTTGGATCTTAATCTTATGCGCTTCATTCCTATCGTTGGGGAGGATGCCTTCCTACAAGTAAATAAACAAAAGGTGTCCTACAATCCCAAGTCAAGTCAGAGAAGTGGATTGTACTTGATTTATGGTAGGTTGTTGGGAATTGTAGGTGTACCACAGGAAGATACTTGATCTTGTCCGTTAATATGAAAGACCCTAGCCTAGCTATCGCGTCTGCCTTATGATTTTCTTCGTAATTGATTTAAGTTATTAGGAACTTTGTAGAGTTCTTTATTAGTTTGATAGCCAGCTTGTGATATGCCTGCATGTGCGAGTCTTTCGCTTAGTACGTCCTATCCAGCTGTCTGGCAACAAGTTGCAAGTTGCTCTTGACTTCAAGGCTCGTTGCTCCTATCTCGCGGGCTAGCTACAAACCTATAATAAGGGCCTCATATTTGGCCTTATGGTTAGTACCTTTGAAATCACAGCATACTAATTAGTGCACCACTTGTTCTCAAGGGACTATAGTACTATCCATAACTCGATTCCTTTTATGTTAGACATACCATCTATGTATAGAACCAACTCCCTATCGCTATCATGTCTACCTATACCCAAGAATTTGTTGGCTTCTACTAACAACTTAGGGGTAAAGTCCCCTATGAAGTCAATTAAAACTTGTGATTTAATTGCAATACGAGGCTGGTAGGTGATATCGAATTCACTTAGTTCTACTGACCATTTTACTAACCTACCTGAGAGGTTTGGCCTGTGGAGCATGTTTTGAAGTGGGAAAGATTACACGACTGTTATGGGGTGACATTAGAAGTGTGATTTTAACTTCCTTGATGCAGGCATGAAGGAAGGGTTAGTTTCTTAAGTTGAGAGCATTGGGTTTCTACATTAAGTAGGGTTTTACTGGTATAGTATACAGGTTTTTGCATGTCGTAGTCTTCCCTTACTAAGATCACACTAATAGCTTTCATAGATGTAGCCAAATAGACAAATAGGGTTTCACTTAGGCTCGGTTTAGATAGGAGCGACGGCCTGGTCAGGTACTGCTTTAACCCCTATGGTGCCACTCACACTCGTCGCTCCATTTGAACGTTTTGTTCTTTCTTAGTGCGTAAAATGAGTGACATTTTTCTAACAACCGAGAGATAAACCTGTTAAGGGTTGCAACCCTACCTGTCAACTGTTGTACGTTGTGTCATACCCCTATTTTAATTTGACTTTAATCAGAGTAATATAGCGCAGTTCAAATGGCAAGTGAAAATAACATAAATATGTATTGATATATATAATGCTTAGATCTTTACAGTATCCCACATTATCTTACAACCTCAAAAGATAAATAAAAACAAAACTGCACTGTTGTAGCTGTCTCATGACAATACTTGTGTGGGCCTCGATTCCCCAGTTACTAGTCTCTACATCTTTACCTTTGTAACCGCTTCACCCAGATGATTGAATTATATTATATTAGAAAGGGTGAGATTCAAAAGAATCTTAGTAATAACTCGTAATCAATTATAAATATATGAAAGCTATACATGTAATATACCGTATAATGCAACAGAACATCTATGCTATAACATCTCATATCAACACCTTAGCCTTGTTTGGCTAGGTACAATGCATTTCACATGCATATTACTTGTATATCTCACCTCAATTGAGTCCCACATGGACTAGTAGTATTTGTGCTTTTCCCATGGGTGGTACTTGTGCTTTTCCCATACTACAGCTAGAATGCAATTGACAATTTATATCACAGAACATAACATCATATAAATAATGACATAAAGTATGAAGATTAGAGCTACTACCTAGAGTCCCTTTTCGGTCCGCTTGTCCATCCTTTAATCAGTCTTTCGGTCTATTGGGCAAAGAATGAATCCTAAAATGCCATATATATAATGAGTTATTACTCATTCAATATTTACTTCCCAAACTCATAATTAATTAAATCCACTCAAAATGCACAATTACGAAATTGTTATTAGGGGTACCAGTCTATTTCCTTTCATACCTAGTGTAATTCCACCATTCCGAAAATTATGACCTAAGCTACCCTTGCACAATTTTGCGTGTTGAATGCATTTATGGCCTCAAAAATTACCAAATTCCAAATCCTTCCACTTGATCTAGGGCCAACTAAAATGTTACACATTTTGGGCAAAAATGCTAATTTCAATGCTAATGCTTCTAAAATGATTTCCCTACCTTTACCTCACACAATTTTTCATCTTTAACCCATTGGAAGATCTAAACCATCAAAATCAACCTCTATCATGCCTAAAACAGGTCTAGACAGAAATAGGGGAAGTTGGCCAAATTGGATTCCAAAATTTCCTTTCAATAAAACACCCTTATTTCATCTCTAATCACTTCTTTACACTTGTTTTCATGTATTTCTAACTTTCTAGAAATTTGGGCAAAACCTCCCCTTAGGGTTCATGCCTTCCAAACCATCAAACCAAACCAAATCAAGCTTAGAACCATCAACAACACAATAACAAGCTTTAATCTCCTCAAATCAACACAAATGATGATGTTTTGAAAGTTACCTCTTGATTTCTTGTCTCTTCTTGCTCAAAACTGAACCTCAAGCCCTCTCCCTCTTGATTTCCTTCTTGCTACACATGATTTCAAAAAGGCTTTAGCCATTAGAAGAGAGTAGAGGTCAATAATCATAGAAAAATTGGAAGCTTTAGGCTTAGAACTCACCTTATTCACTTGCCTCTTCTTCATTTTCCCTTCCTTCTTTCTATTTTTTTCCTAGCACTCTCTCTCTCTCTCTCTCTCTTCTTGACCTATGATTCATGAAATATGGGGCTGCTTATGTCTCTTCAATTGTTTTTACCTCATTCTAATCACATGTGCATAATTCAATTAATTAATCAATCAAAATCCTTGGCCACATAATTTACTTTTCTCTTTTTTAATATTTTGATTAGCAAGACTAAATCTTGGCTCTTCATTTTGCTCTTCCAATCTTACCCTTGAGATCATATTTAGTCTTCCCTTTTAATCCTTGATTGAGCCACTATTTACAAATATGCTATTACATTTTTGCAATTTTCAGATTTTTTGGATAGAATTTTCACCAAACTTTAAAAATTCATATGTAATTGCACAAATATTAAATTGAGGTGATTCCAAAGCTCAAATGTCCTTTATTAAGTCTAGTTTTAGAGAAAAATTCTTTCTTGTCTCAATTAAAATATAAAATTCCCAGAAAATTGATGTTTGTACACTACTCTAGAAGCTGGCAAATTTGACTGGATAACCTTCAAAAATTCATATCTCTTAACATATACCTTCAAATCACACAAATGACATATCAAATTAAATCTTGGCATGTCTACTTTAAGATTGGAAAGTTTCATGATTTTTGCACATACTTTACCTAAGCAAAATTGACGCACAATAAGACTACTGTCAGTCTCATTCCAAAAATTAATTGAAACATACCTTGGCAATAATTCTTGCACAAAATCCACCCTTTTATTCCATTTCATTTACTCCATTTACAAGAAATATTTGTTGCAAAAAATTTATTATGTTACACGTTGCGTACACATGTGCGGGAAAGAATGTTCAATATGGCATTGATTTGAGCCAAATGGGCTTCTAGCCTCATTGCAACTAGGGATAAGCATGGACCATACCAGACTAGGTTAGACATCAACTCAAGGTTTGGTATAGTGAGGATCTCAGGCTGCAGAAGGTAGCTCTGGTAGTCTAGTACCAACTCGAGGTCGGGTTGGACCAGATCGGGTCTGGTGGACTGGACTGAGTAGTCCAGTCTAGGCAGTTTATACCTAACTTTTAGTTTTGTTTTAATTTTTTGTTGTTGGAAAAAATATTTAAACCTCATAATCATTATTATGATAATAACATACCTGCAATCATATAAAGATGATCATAAAAAATGAACTAAACTATAAATCCTTAAAAAATCTTTAGCAACATTCAATAAAAAAAAAGTAACAAATAAATTTAAATATTTTTTTAAAAAAATATATTGATTTGAACTAGACTAGACTAGTCCAAGTGGTCTAGTATCGTGGCCCAAAACATCGTCTAACCCAACCAATCAGTCTGGTCCAACTTTATGTTCTGTTTGGATGGAAAGAAAAGGGGAGAGGAAAGAAAAGTAAGAAAGAAAAATAGGAGAGAACCGGGTTTTCCCTTATTTGGATAGGATAGAAAATATGAAAGAAACGAAAAGTTGGAGAGAAAATTTGGTGGGCCCCATGGCCCATTTTCTTTCCAAAATTTCTCCCCATAAATGGAGAGATTATGAGAGGAAATTTTATTTACTTCCTACCCTCTTCATTGCGTGCAAACGAAACCAGAATTGCCATAAGAACACCATCTTTTTGGTATGTGACTGCTAAAAGGTTCATATTAGAAGCCGATCCAATCCAACGGGAAACATGGGCAGGTCTGTTCCCTTCCTCAAAATATATGTCGTACTCTTTGAGATCGTCCCATGTCGTACTTTTCATCATTTGGTTCTTGAGCCCCGGTGCCTTGTCGCTTTGTTCACCGTCTGAACATGTCTCCACCATGATAACCTCATGACATTCCTTCACAAACAAACAAAACTCACAACTCATTTTTCTCTGTAGCTTTTTCTCTGCCTTGCAAACACAAACCCTAGCTAACTCTCTCTTCAAAATCTGAATCTTGATCTTTAGCAGTGATCTTGAATAAGAAGGTCAAGCCTCCATTTGTGTATGGCGTATGACTGGTTATATCTGTGGGAGAAGAATCTACCGGATTTTGCAGACGAGGATGATAAAATATGGGTTTTTGTGTTTCTCCGCTATGAGGTACTTGGTTCTTGTGTATCTCTGCCCATTTCTTAAGGAAATTATCAACCACCATAAAATCTGCTAGCAGCAAACTGTAGTTAATGCCGATAGAATACCCTCCACACTCAAAGTTGGTTACCTAAGAAAAGACACACAAAACCATCTCACCTTAGATTCACGAGTTTAATTATATATATGCAGACTATTAAGTAATATATATATATCATCTTGGATAATGGATCGGTGTATCCTGCCTGAACATAAAACAGAGGTGAGAACTCAGGATACTGTTCATCAACATCTCTCCAGAAGACAAGCTCATGCTCAAGATTATGAAGCTTTTATTAAGAAGTGATGGAAACTCTTTTTGTTTGTTTATAAAGCAATATTGTTGGATTTTGATTGAGCTTTTTATATACTTATTTTTCAATTTATTTTGAACTAAATTTCTTATTTTTAAAAAACTATATTGAATATGGCTTAATTCGAATTAAACTTGATTAAAAAGAATCTCTCAACCTCGATTTGTTTCCCATTGGTGATGATATTTCATCCATTAATTTTCATTCAAAAATTTAAGAATTAATACATAGAAGCCTTTAACATTTACGTTGAATGAATATTTAATAGGGGTGTTTCAGTCATTTTGATACATGGAACCTCAATTTGTTTGCTTTTTCATTCTAATGGATATAGTAGGGGTATTTCAGTCATTTTGATAATTACTTATTTTCTTTCCTTTCATTTTTCTCTTGTTCATCCAAACAAGATAAATGATAACATTTTCTCTTTTCTCCATTTATTTTTCTCTTATTTTCTTTCTTTCCAACTTTTCTTCCCATCCAAACGTAGGGTTAGTGTGTCCCTTAATTAGACTAGACCAGCTCAGATTGGGTTGGGTTGGATTGGACCACCGGGTTTTTGCTCAACCCGAGCTGCAACACCAGATTGTCTAAGAACCTCTTATTAGATATATGATTAGTTTTGATGATGTCAAATATAGATGCATCATATTAAGAGCAAAAAGTTTGCATGATGTGTTTATTGTCTTATATTGACTAACTAATATGTTGAATGTGAAATATTATTTAGACTAGTTAAGAAGATGATATCAAGCTAATATTTGGAAGATAATCAAGAAAAGAATGAAGAGATCAAAGATGAGGAGAAGTCTTAAAATGAAAGAAGTTCTTGTTGGGTTAAATTGTGCAGAATAGTCACGAAAAAGAAAAGAAGAGATTGAATAAACAAGAACTTGCTAGATCTAATGTGTAAATCAAGATTCAAGGTCATATATATGGTATTGGAAGCATCAATGATCAAATGGAGGTTGGAACGGCTCAAATTGAAGCTAAAATGATCATATGGGAAGGTAAACCTTGAGGTTGGGATGAAACCTCGAGGAAAGTGGAAAATTAGAGCAAAACCTTGAGGTTAGAGGCAAACCTCGAGGTTTTGAGGAGTTTCAGATGTTCTGTTTTCGGTCAGTAAAATAGAGGTTAAGTGTTTTAACCATATCTCTTCAACCAGACATCTGATTGATTTGATTCTTATTTCATATGAAACTAGACTTAAAATAAAACACATGGATATAAAGAACATGATGAAACAAGTTCAAATGAAAGAGATATGCTTCTCCAAATTTGGTGCTTAATTTGCTTCAAATAATCCAGCCAAGGTTCGATGTTTATGTCATATCTTTCTAACCACAACTTCAATTGAGATGATTTTTTTTGGGATTAGACTCAAATATCTTTCCAATGAATCCAAGATCATCCAAAACGAAGATGATATGAGGGTGCTATGCATTTTGAAAATGACATTGTGGCTTAACACATGCTCCATAACAGTTTATATTCTTCAGTTCATATCTTCTATAATACAATGAATTTGAAGCTGATTCTTTTCGCACTGAAAAGAGTACTCAAAGAGCTTTATAAGAATATACAATTTTCTAGATTTAGAGCTAAAATGGTAAGATAAATCAAGACATAGTACTGACGCGTTTGCTGGAACCTTTGCTAGGAAGTAAGGTTTCACAGCAAACCTTGAGGTTTGCTAGAAACCTCGAGGTTTCAGTGATACCTCACCGTTCCAAAACATTGCCGTTGACAAGTTTCTAGCCAAACCTTGAGGTTTGGATGAAACTTCGAGGTTTCGGCCTAAACTTCCAACACAACAAGGTTTTGCTCAAACCTTGTCGTTATAATCCAAAACCTTTCTGGCCTCGCGCAAGGTTAGCAAACCTCAAGATTTGTCAAAAATCTCAAGGTTTCACATAAACTTGCTGGTTTAGCAAGTTTTTAACAAAACCTTGTAGTTATAATTGAAACCTTGTTGGCCACATGAAAGTTGATCAAACCTCAAGGTTTGACCAAACCTTGCTAACACAACAAGTTTTCTTCAAACCTCTCTGTTATAATCAAACCTTGCTTGTTGGGACAAGTTTTGCAAAGTTGAGGCAAACTTCAAGGTTTTTTTGAGATCCAGAAAACAGAGCATCGTAATGGTAATCTTTAATTCAATTATATACCTATGAATATTGATACTCATTGTCTCTAATCACTCCTACAAGTTATCATATGTGTTTAAGAACATATTATAAGCTTCAAAGATGTGATCAAACACAAGATTTCAAAAAGCATAATTGGCTCGGATCTTCAATGGCTATATCTCAACAGATGGAAAACTACCTCAAAAGCCAACGAACACTTCATTATCTCTAACGATTATCAAATATACACTAACTATAAAAGGAGAAGCATTCAAAATGACAAAGTGAGAGCCTACACGAACAAAGGATAAAAAAAATGCTAACACTCTGATTTCTTCATACTCTCTATTTCTTGGCTATTATGTAATATACAAATAGAGAGAGTTTTACCTTTGAGCCTTAGTGATTATCTATCCATTCTATCAAGAGAATATTGATTTTAATATTTCATCATCAAGTGTGTATCCTTATGGTGTGTAAGGGGGAGACACTATGTGAAGAGAATTGTATATGACTACACAAGTTTCTGGTGAAACTTGTGGAATTGTAGAGGCTTCTCTTGTGCTCCATTCAAACAAGAATATAATAGATTGAAATCTCAAGTGAAACTTGAGGACTGGACGTATGTCATCAAGGATTGGACCAAACCAGGATAAATCATTGTTTGCATATTCTCTTCCCTTATCTCTTATATTTCAAGCATATTTAATTTAATTAACTGTGTTTGAATTTATGGAACATTAATTTTATATTTATCACTTTCATTAGTCTATGAAAAGATTTTAAAAGTTCATAAATATTATCTGACACCCAATTCACCCCCTCTTGGGTGACAACCGGTTTTAACAGGTCCGACCTAGTTGAACCCTAAACCCATGCCGTGACTGATTCATTACCTGGTCCGATTTTTTGTACCTTGCTTTCAAACCAAGCATATAATCAAATCAATACAACTAAAAATAGCAAAAGCAACTGTTATAAAAAATTTGCACAAGACATAAATGGCAAGGCAAAAATTGATAGCAAATCCTTCTTTCTATCTTGATAAAAACATTAAACCTTAAAAACATGAAACAAAAAAGGCTTACCATATGAGGGTATTTGTCTTGATAAAATAGCCAAATCATTCTTCAGCTCCACCGTATAGCCAAATTATTCTTCAGCTCCATCGAATAGCCAAATCATTCTTGAGGTCGAAAACAATTACCCTGATGAAACACCCATCATATGCATTAAGGATAACGGAATCCCAGAAAAATACAACACAGAAGAAATTTTAGGACATGAGAGGGGAAGGGGAAAACATTGTAATTTTTAGTAATAGGAAGAATATCACTTGGACTGACCTCCTTTAACAATGTGGGTCCTTTTCAATGCTTTCATCTTGTTCTTCGTGACCACTTCAACATTTTGTTGTTCGATGTCTTTGCTGTGAGAAGAGATGGAGGAGTGGATAGCGATGTGGGTTTCGTTCGCACCTTCTTCTTCATAATACTCTGTTCTTTGACGACCTCGTAGTGCTGGGTACAAAGTGACAAACTGGAGGAGCACATATGGAGTCAAGAGGAAAGACAGGGTTTTCCTTCACGATACACTGTTCTTCAATGGCCTCATGAGTCCTCAGTCTTTAGTGATGAAAAGGAGCAGTAGAGATGGCGTAAAGAGTGAAGTGAGGTCTTCAATTAGAGCTTCAAAAGCCTAATATCTCTTTCAATCTCATTGCCTCATGGGGTCAGGGACATCATTTCACTTTTGAAGATATTATTCTAAAAGTCCCTTGGGACTTCTTGGTAAGTGAAAGAATTGGTGAGACTTTTTTATTTTTATGTTTGGTCCTTGGGACCTTATTGCCATTTTCCCTTAAATTTTTAAAAAGTACACATTTTCCCATTCTTCTTTTGGTTTTTTTTCGTCGTCACACAATTTCCCATTCAAGGGATAGTATATGGGCCTTAATGTGCTCTTAAGTTTTTTATCATTAAAATTGTTAATTGCTATAATTTTATAAAGACTTGGGTAGAATACGGTGTTAAATATGTTAAAACGTCACATACACAACCAACTCTACTGATATTGCTTGATGAATAATAAGTTGATATGGAAAAATGAATTTAAAAGTAATAAAGTATATTAAGAAAATTAAATAAGTTACTTAATTATACTATATGTGTATAATTAAATTATACACCAGATTATAAGTCACACAAATCAGTTTGGTAAAAAAAAGATAAATATAAATACCTTAAAAGTAATTTAATTAGTTTCATTAATCTCTCAAAAAAGAAAAAAAACTCAAATGTGTCTTATATTTATGATCGAGTAGCATATTTTAGGGAGAAAGACAATTAAATACCATTTGAATTTTAAAATCTAAAATCAATCTTGTTGCCTACAATAGTATAGGAATTGGCTAAACTTGTAATGCAATTGATGATGCATTTTTATAGAAAGTCACTCATGTGGGATTTTGAAATTCAAATGGTATTTTCTATTCATTCTCCCCATATTTTTTGTTACTAATTATTCTTTTTAATTATATATTTTTATCTATATTTTAAATTTTTTTTGTATGTTTCTCTATTAATAATTTAGTATTACTTTTATTAAAATATTTAAATTATGGTGACTTTCTAAAGTGAGTATTTACTATATGTAAGTCCGAATATTATTTTGTGCAAGAATTTAGATAGAAAAATGATAGGGAAAATCCTTATAAAGAACTTTAGAAATACTAAAAGATAAAAAGCTGCTTTGAATATTCATAATCCAAAGAGATTTTAGGCTCAATTTATTATTTTTAAAATTAAAAGAAAATGATCAAATTACCCTTACACTTTTCTTTTAAAAAAATATTACCCTCACCAGTCATCAATTGGTGGTTGTTAGGAATTAATATTCCTAATGTGGTGGGGGTGGGTTTGAAACCCTACCACTTGTTTTGCACATAATGGCCACCAATACTAGAGTCGGTAATATGGGTGGACCATTGGTTTTGGGCTGGACCACCATGGGTTGGAACTATATGGGTTCAGGCAAAAAAAAAGATCTGCATTTATATGTGCTAGCATTTGTCAAACCCAAACCAAGACCGTTGGCAGTTTGGGTGGGCCAGCCCATTTTCCCCCTATTTTGCAAACTTTTTTTTAAAAAAAGGACATTGAAATTTTTTTCTCTAGAATGTCAAACCTTAGAACCAAACAATAAAAAAATGGTTAAAAAGCTAATACAACTAATAGATAATAACTAATATGTCCATTGGAAGTTTGGAATAAGCCAACTTCCACTTACAAGTTAAAAGATACACAGCTTCTTCACATCATGCTTCAAATTGTGAAGCTTCAAATTCCAAATTTGAATCTTCACAATTTGAGGTGAGAGTGCAAGACTGAGACTGTGACTTTGTGAGGGTGAGTTAAGGTGTGTTACTGTGTAGTATGTTACTCTGCTACTATTAGAGTGTTGACTAAGAGAGTAAGAGTAAAGAGTTAGTGACATATTGTTGGACACTTGAACTCTTGAACGAAGGCTGAAGGATAGAAGGAGTGCTGGTCTGCTGGAGACTAACTAAGTGGGCTAGTTTGGGACTTATTTTGGGCCTTCACAGGTTCACATATTTTTTTTAAAAAAACAAAAATGGTTAATCATGAGCCCACCGGTCCAGCTCATCACGGGTTGATCCCATATGGATTCGAGTCTAAAAGATATGCTAAAAAATTGTCTCACTTTTTTTAAACCTAAACCACCCATATTTCGATTTGGACGGGTTCGGCTCACGATTAAAACCCATATTACTAGTTCTAACCAATACCATTCAATATATGTAATGCAAAAAAAAAAAAAAACACACACACACACACACACATCAACCTCTTATCTTTAACTTAAGCCCATTAACAAGTTCAAATAAGGAATCGACAATTATACAACTTTTGTTTTTTAAGGAAAAAATTACACTATCATATTATTCTTAAGTTTATATAAGGGATTGACCAGTTTAGCTAAATAATTTGTAACTTTCGTTTACCAAGTTAAAAATTTATATTGTCAGACCATTTATAAGTTTATATAAGGAATTCACAAGTTTAAATAAGAAACTTTCAAATTTAGATTAAGAATTCCCAAATTTAGAAAAGGATTTCACAACTATAGTTTTTTAAGTAAAATATTCACACTTTGAGGCCACTACAATGTTGTGAATTCTTTATCTAAATTTGTGAATTGTTTTTCTAAACTTGTGAATAACCTAGTAGTGTGAATATTTTTATTTAATAAACAAAAGTTGTGAATTTCTTATATAATCCTATGAATTACTTATTTAAACTTTTAAATATCTTATTTAAATTTGTGAATGACCTGATGATGTAAATTTTTCACTTAAAAAACTAAAGCTACAAATTCCTTATATAAACTTGTCAATGTCCTGATTGTGTAAATTTTTAACTTGGTAAATGAAAGTTGTGAATTATTTATTTAAACTTGTTAATTCCTCATCTAAACTTGTGAATGACCTGATAGTGGGAATTTGAATTTTTTACTTGTTAAATAAAAGTTGCTAAAACATAATGAAACGTTATGAATTTCTTAACAAAACTTGTGAATGATCAAATAGTGTGAATCTTTTTCTAAGAAAACAAAAATTGTTAAAATATAATTAAATGTAATAAATTTCTTGACAAAACTTGTGAATGTATATGTGTGTGTGTATTTCTTTGCATATAATGTATTAAAAGTCATTGGTGACCAATAACAACCAATGTTTTGGATAAACTAAGTGGCGGGGGTTTAAAGGCCAACCCCACCACTTTGGGAATATTTCCCAAGAGCATTCCCATAGAAAATTCTAGGAATATTCCTACTAGAGCCCTAGGGGCCAACTGAGGATGGCTACCGGTTGTCAGTGGGAGTATTTTTTTTGAATATATATATATATAAGGACATTTTTGTCATTTCGTTTAAATTTCAAAATCATAGATCAAGTAGTACTAATGTCTTTTTGATAATATAAATATTCAAAATACCATTTTGTTCTTTTCTATTTTTAAAGTTCTTTTTTGTGGGATTTTCCCAAAATGATATCCTATTTCATGTAATTTTTTTTCTAACTACTTGTTATCTAATATACTAATTAATATGTTCTTTCAGTACTTAATATAAGATATAATTGATTGTTTTTAGGAATATCAATGAACATAAATAAATAAATTTAAATATTTATATTTATATTTCTTTATACTAAATTAATTTATCTTACTCATGAACTTATATATATAACAAATGGTACACAACATATGTTATGACTACCTAACTTATTTAATCTCTCCAAAATATTAATTATGTCTTGTATTAAGAACATGTTCAAAGGTAAGTGATCCCACTGCAATTTATCATAATCAACCCAATCATGATTAAAATAATATAATTTAATTATAATATACTCATATATCATATATAACTTAAAATTTTGACTTTATCAACCAGTCTAAAACTCTTAACCAAGCTGATTAGGAGACTAGTTCACCAATCTAACCGACCCATCCGAATTAGATTTTAATGGGTGTGTTTGGATTAAAGATTGTAATCGGTACTTTTGAAAAAGCAAGATTAAGTAAAAGTAAGATTGGATAATTTGATTTGGGTTTGGAATAAAGATTGCAATCGTTACTTATGCAAAAGTAAAACTTATTTGGTTGAAATTTTCTAAAAGTTACTTTTGATGGGAAATGACTGAAAATGACATGAATTATATTATATAGCTTACACACACACACACATACATACATATATTGTGATATTTATACTACCTCAGTCTTATAATTATGACTGGATGGAGTTTTATTACATTTAAATATAGTGTGATATCCATACTACTTCCGATCTTAATTATAAGACTTAGTTGACTCTTTTAGCTTCCTTAATCTCTTTAAAAAAATCAACTGGGTCTTATAATTATGATCGAGGGAGTCTTATTATATATAAATATAGTGTGATATCTATATTACATCCGGTCTTAATTATAAGACATAGTTGGCTCTTTTGGCTTTTTTAATCTCTCTAAAAAAAACCAACTAGATCTTATAATTAAGAATATATGAAGTCTTATTACATGTAAATATATTGTGATATTTATACTACCTCTAGTGCTAATTATAAGATCCAATTAAATTTTTTTAGAGAAGTGAAAGAAGCAAAATATGTTACTTAATTATATCATAGGTTGTGTTTTATCATATTATATATTAGTTCATAAGTCAAACAAAATAGTTTTAAAAAATGATAAATTTTAATTCTTTAAGATAAGGTAATTAATTTTCTTAGGATTCTTTAAAAAATTAACTGAGTCTTATAATTTAGACCGAAATAAATAAATTATAACAGAATTTTAAGAAAAAAATTTTGACCCATGATTCACAGAGCCTAATCGGAGTAAAAGCATCTATTTCTTACTTTTGCCAATTCTAACGTTTGAGCCAAATTGCCAATAGAAGCAATCTGACATCCAAACATATGTAATTTTTTTTTGGTATGAAAAGTACCGTTTGGTACTGTTGATCGGCAATTGGGCTACCTATGTAGCCCAAACACACCCAATATCCTACATGCAATGTATCCTACTTTATATTTGAGAGGGTTATGTGATATATGCCATTTAAAATATAATAACATCCTAAAAATAATTGTCATAATATTATTGACATGATGTGTTCATGCATTAAAAACCACAAATTGAAGGATTTGACCGAGATATTTGTAGATTCAAATATTAAATCTTAGTTTGTTGGTCCAAAAATATTAAACCTTAGTAGAATTATAAAATTATTCATAAAAACTTCAGCAATATTTTAATATAAAATATAATTCTTGTGAGGAGTATTATTCACAACTCATAAACAATATACGGTACTTCTCATATTTTATAATGTATTTATATATAGTTTCTTCAAAATAAAAGATAACCTATACTCGCTTAAAGATTTTTACTCTAAAGATTCAATAATAAAAATTAGATTATAGATTTATTAAGAGAGGTGAAAATCCTTTACGCTTTAAGTCTTAAATAGGGAAACCCTTAATCATATTAAAACAAAAGGACTATATATTAAAATTTGAAAGATGCTTATATAGTTAAGAAGTAATTTAAGCAAACAAAAATGAGGATTTTTTTTCCTACAGTGTAAGGTGTTATTTCCTAGATTTGATCTAGTTTTTCTTCCCTTGTCATTAAGAAAAAAAAAATCTAGTTTTTCCCTCCTCCATACACAGTCTTTTGTAAGGAAGGACATGCATGCACACACACTACACTTGAGGCAATACATATAATTGATGGCTTTGTAAGCTAATGACGTAAAAATTTCTAACAAATGTGATATTACAAATTTGACTCTTTTTATGTTGTTAGTGTCTGTCTCTTTAAATGAATAAAGAAACAAGAGTACTATGGTTATTGTTGACTTGTATGCATGCTAAATTTCTTGCCACAAAAACATCATCCATTCCATGTAGCCTTTTCCATCATTATTGTAATATCCCAAATTTTGGGAAAGTCTATGAGATGTGATAAAACCATTAATTTATGATTCTAAGGGAAATTCAAGGGAAGAGTTTATTTTCCAAATAGTTGGAAATTATTATTGGGATGAAAAGGATAAAATTCCTTGAGATATTTCAAGGAATATATTTAGAATTATCTTGATCTAAGAATTTACAAAGAATTATGTGAGGATTATTCGAGGAGAATTTAAGAGGAATAATTGGGCATATAAGTATCTTGGAATTTAAAATACATAGAATTATTTAAAAAAATAATGGGATGAACCAAGATGGGAAACTTGGGAAAATATTGGAGGCCCAATGAATAAATTGTATTGCTCAAATAATAAAATACCTAATGGTAATTTCTCCTCCTTCTTATAGAAAACTTTTGTATGTATTAAGTCTACCTATTTATTTCTTTTTATTTCCCTTCCACGTAGGCAACACAATGACCCATCTAATATTTTCCTTTTCCCATTCGGTCAACATGGTTAAACCATCTTTGAATCTATTTTCCATACATCCTACGTGGCTAAAGCAAGATGAAGAGAGGTTCCCAGCTGTCACCACACCAAATTCCTACAGTTTTATATGCCATTCACCACACCTTTACCATTTCATTATTCTGCACAAAGAGAGAGAAGAGAGAGACCGGAGGGAATGGCGAGAGAGAGAGAGCCAACCGAGAGTGAGGGAAATCAGAGTGAGCCGAAGAAAGAAGAGGGATCCTATTTCTGCTGGTTGCCGAGAGAAAGTGAGAGCTTCATGTTCTGCCATTTGGTTTGCAGAAATCCGAAGGAGAGGAGAGGATTAACCTGCATGCAATCACTGATTCGAGTAAGTTTCGGCAAATGCAAGCATCATGAGAGATAGCAACGAAGAAGAGAGCTTTAGCCACTAAATCCATTCGGTCATCTCCTCTTTTCGCTAGAAACCGAAGGAGTCATGGTTGCATACAGTTGCTGGGTTGTTGAAAACTGAAGAAGAGAGGGAGAGAACAAGTCAGTGTAGCTGGAGAACCTGAGGGAGAGGGTGAAGTTTTCTACAAAAGAGAAGGGTCACTGGGCAGTCGGTGAGCTTCAACCCTTTCACCTTTAGATTTTCTGTTTCTATTTTGGATTGCATGCATGTGTTTTTATGGTGTTGTATTAAGGAAATAAAGAGAGCAAGCAATGACATATAATAATACATATTTGCATGTGTGTTTCGGTTGATATTTAAAGGAAAGAAAACAGAGCATGTGTCCTTGCGGTCTTGTAGTCATCTGCGAAACAGAAAATAGGGGTTGCATGTCTCTCCTTTCGGTTCTGAAATGGCAATGCTGAATCGGAATGAATACATATATAGATATAAACATACATGCGCTGCACCATGGGCTTATTTCGGTTCTGTTTTTGCATGCCAAAACAGAGATGAATATAGGTGTGTGTTGTTTCGGTACAGTGCAGTTGAAACAGAATATATATATATGCATGCGATGAGTCTATTCTGGAAAAATGAAACAGAATCATACGTGGCTTTGAAGTGGGGTAGGTTTAGCTTTGGGAATATATATTTTTGGGTATGTTTCGGTGCAAAGAATAAGCTAAATGAAAGAGAATGAATTTTTGCAAAGTATGGTGCAGTTTAGACTTTGTTGCATTTTCGGATTCAGTGGAGCTGTCATTTTCGTGTTGAGTTTTGAATGGGTAAAAGATCTTCATTTCCCCTGAAATTTTTCAGAGGTGTAGAGCGCATGTTTAGCTTTCTAAAGAGTCCTAAAACATAAATTTTGGATTTGTGGATTGTGAGTTACAAAATTTTGAAGTCAGGGCATTTTTCTGGAATCCTGATGTATGGTCAGTGGAATGTCCTGTTTTCGTGTAGATATTTCATGAAGCTAATGATGTCCAATTCTTATGAAATTTTACAGTGTTGTAGAGGACTGAATAAGCTTTCATTTGAGTCCAATTTTGTGCATTTTGGTTCTGTAAATCATGAGATATGATTTTTGTAAGTTTGA
>JBAGKO010000013.1:22779280-22791180 GCA_037177275.1 Acacia concinna
TCACTATCTTGTACTCATTTCCTGCATACTTGTTGAATTAGAGTGGTGGTTACTGGGTCCATGTGACTCACCCTATCTTTGCTTATTATTTTTCAGGCAAGGTTTCTAATGAGATACGTTCAAGAAAGGCATTTGGAGGTTTATGTTTGCATTGTGAAATTGTAAACCTCTTTTAATAATTATGTGTTGACTTTAAATATTACCACCTAGGGTTCATTCATATTCTAATATAACTTGAGAAATTATTTTAAGATTTGTATGACTATTTTTTTTAAAAAAACTAAATTGGAGTGTAAGTAAATGAGTCATAAAGTCATGAGTTATAAATTATGAATTTTGACTGTGGACTCACTTTTGTGAATATTTTTAAATAGTTGTGGTTATATATGTAAATGTAATTTTTGAAGTATGATTAATGAGATTATAGTTGTGAAAATGATATAAGGCCTGTTGTTAAATTGTGTTGTTGGGCTTCGAGCGGCTAAGGCCTAATAATCATGATATTGACTTATATGTAATTTGTAAGTAATATGGTTGGTACTTTTTAACAATGGTAGAGTAACTTTTTTTTTTCTACCATCGTTATTCATTAAGTGTTTTGGTTAAACTTTTTCTGTTATGACAAACCTTGTAATAATTTTCTTCTTTTACTACTATAGTTATAGTTAATGTTTTAATGAGATGTTTAAAATACTTAATTATATGATAATTAAAGAGGATATTATATAACCAATTAAAACATAACTTATGAGTTGATTTAACACTTTCTAAATATTAGCTGACATTTAATAAGATTAAAAGATTTCATAAATGATATAACAAATAGGTTTCCACTTCGGGCAAAAAAAAACCCAGCTTTACACAATAATTTAACCTAATTTAGTTATCATTCCATTCACTTTGAAAAAGGTAAGTGAATTAAATACCCTAAAATATATAGTTTAATTCAATTCAATTAAAATTCTGTTACTTATGTCACCAAACAAAAGTTATTTTCCTAAAACTTCCCATGTATGTGTGTGGGCAAAAAAAAAAAAAACAGGGTTTATGCATTAATTAATATTAACACTGTATAATAAAAAATTATACTATTTATAATCTAAAAATAATATGATTTATTTTATTTAAATTTCATATAACTCATGTAACCCCAGAAAACATATCGCTAAATATACGTATACATAAGTTTTTAGCAAAAATGACATAGGAAGAGACATGTTCGTGATATAAGGGGAAAAAAAAATATGCTCCTAAATTACAGGACATTTTTTTAAAAAAAATCATATTTAACTTAAAATATAAGAAAAAATGTAATATTTATTTTTTGAAAAAATTCTATTCGGCTGTTTCTACTCCTCTGATTTTATTTATAGGGAGAGAAATCTTTTTATCTTATTTATAAATCATATTATTTAATTTTTTTTATGAGTGCATAATTTTTCTATTAAATTATTATTGTATTGATTTTATATATCTTCATGAGGTATAAAATTTGAATATCTACTCCTTCCAATCCTTTTTTTAAGAACAATTATCAAAATGGAGGGGTTCAAAATATTAGTTTAAAATAATAAATGTGCAATTTATGTACATTTCTTTTCAATTACTACAACCTTGTTAAATAGGATGCACATGAGAAGTGAATGAAAAATTATTATATAGATATAATTAATGAAATATATATCCGTTTTTGCCTTTAATTAATGATATATATTTAATAAGAGTTAAAATTAAAATATCATGTTATAATTTGAGACAAAAAGGATTTATTCCGTATATTAATGATCATTCATATGAAAGAGATTTTTTTTTTTATGAAATGAAAGAGAATATTTCTTATAGAGAGGATTGGAGTTAATATTAAATAAGGATAAAGTTTGTCGGTTAAAAAAAAGTTGAAAAGTTGTTAAATTTTAATGTTAAGTTAATCAAGTTTAATATTTTTCTAAATCGATAAGAAACATGTTATAAGTAAGTAACTATAGGATAATAATTTAATGTATATGTTATTTTAAAAATAAAACATTTTGGTATATTTAAAAAGATCTATTACCTTCTATCAAAAAAAAAAAAAATCTATTACCATATCTCAAAGTTAACTTTATTTTACAATTAAGATTAAGTATTCGTTTGGATTAACTTTTGAGAATAATTTTTATAGATTTCAAAGTAAGTATATGAGAGGAGTTTTATATCGACTTACACAATTTTAAGTTTCAAAATTAAAAACAAACATGTTTTAAAGAAAAATTGTGAAAATTGAAAATTTTATGGGTAAGGAGTTTTTATTTGTGAGTGGTCTTAAATCAAAGCATTGGTACTATTCGTACAATGTGTGTGAGGTCTTCCTTACTCATGAAAATTTTAATGGAGAACTTTTTTCTGATTTTTTTTTATTAACTGAGGAGATTTCACCTTTAATTGTGACTTATGAAAAATAATTTATTTGACTTATGTGGTTTTTGATAAGTAACTTAAAAAAATAAGTAATTTATTAGAAGTCAATTGTATTTGGATTGGAGGTAAAAAAAAGATTTATTGGGAGTAGAAAAAGTTACTTATATTTGGATTGAGAGTAAAAAAAGTGACTTATGAGAAAAAAAAAAAACTTCTTTTGAGAAGTGACTTATCACATAAGTTACTTTTTTTTCTAGAAGTTACAGCCAAACACTTAAATTTAAAAAAATTACTTTTTTTTTTACAGAAAAGTCAAAAATCCCTACCAAAAGCTCATACCAAACAGGCCTTAAATAGGTGGTTGGGGACTTTTTTTCTCCCCAAACGGCAACATAGAACATGTTTGAGATGACTTATTTAAATTTTATAAAATTTTGTGCACAAAAATCGAACTAAAACTCCTTTTACATATTTCCTTTATATTCCATAATAAATTAAATCCCCGAACACCACAAATACACACACTCAATATCCTCACAGTTAACACACTCAAGGCAATAGAAAATTGCCCGTTGAACTTTGAAAATGACGGCAGAAACGTTGAGAACCCGCACAGTTCAGTTCTTAGGTGTCAATATCCACACCGTCCATATGCTTAAGTGTTCGACCTTTAACCATAGGGTTTGAAACTTCTGAGTCCGCCCCTTTATGTTTGAACTTTGAATATAGAGCTCCGGATCTTCTTCCTCACCCTCAAGTTTACTTGTCGCTCATCATTTGTAGATCGTCCTTACAACTCACTGGATCTACAAATGCACACCATTTCGGTCGTTTCATTGTTTATATGTTATTCTGGCATCTCACCTGAAGCTCAGTCCGGTGAGTGTCTTTCACTGCGTAGTTAATTTACATTTTGATTCTACTGACGTTAACTGACAATTACCTACTTCACCGAGGACTCGTTGAGTATGGTAAATTTGAATTTGAATGATCTAATTAGCCGAATCAATTATGACTACTTTCTTCGATCTTAGATGAGGTTGCAATTCAAACCGAAAGTCTTAGAAATGGAGAATCCCAGCTTATGGTTCTTTATGCAAATTACTTTTCTTTGAATGCTTATATCTTTTATTACAGTCTTTTTGTTGGTGCGGTAGTGGAAAGTGGTGCGGAAAATGTATGGGCCGATACCATTTGAAGGTCCCGCGCTTGTTTGAAACCGGTAAACCTAAATTGCTGTTTCTTTGGCGTGGTCACGAATCGACAGTGAATGAGCTATCATGTTAGTATATCATACGGAATGTAATTTCACACGGTTAGTGTTGATTTATGCTCGCCTGGATTAGAATGAGCATAATACCTGCAGAGCACTACTGCCTATAATGTACACTGGATTCTTTAATTTGAATCTCGTTAAATCCGATCCTGCGGTGTAAATATGGATATTAATTTCACTGATGTATTCTTTAATTTGAATTTCACTAAATCCTATTTTGTTCCCAACTCTGCCAAATGGACAATACACTTCTAGTGTTCGATGGTATCGAGTGTGATCCTAAAATGTACCTATGCGGTTGAGATATGGTGTCAGCTCATATAAGGTGAACATTACGCCGAGCAGGAAATGTTGCTGCGGATACTGACTTGTGGTATGAACATGGTCCAAGAATTAGGATCATTATTTTGGGGTGCTTCATTGATAAACTGGAATTTTTTCCGATTTATGTCTTGTCCTTTTCCCCATTATTAGTTATGACTTTTCACTTTAAAAAATTATAATTTTTTTTATGGTCGTAGAAAGCCTTCTAATTCGTCTATGCTCACTATTCCTTTTTTCAGAACTCTGTGCCTGAGACTTGTTAGAGTAATTATAATGATTTGGAGTGCCAATTCTGGACAGAGTTGCATTCAAGTAGGATTTGGGGTATGCTATTTTGCTTGTCTTCCAACAAACTATGGAAGGTGACAAGACAACCCCAGCTCCATCAGATGGGCAAAGTGACGGTGTTCAGAAAATTAGAGCCCTACATGGGTAAGTGCCCAAATCCTTATATATATACATATATATTATCTTTTTCTGATATTGCTTATTTACAATGCATTTATGCTTTTGTCCTCTGAGATTCTTCCAAGTTTTACCTGAAAAAGGTTAGTGTAACAGACCTGTAGCTATTGCGCACCCTCTGGTTGATGATAATTTCTTATTAGCGCCTAGCAACTTTAGCCTTTACCATTTGAAATATTTAATTTTGGAGCTATTATTTCCTTTTGGTAAGAAAATGGTTTATAAATACTAGTTAAAATCAAGTTATTTTATTGAGCTGAAACTATGGTTCTTACTAACTGCAGCAATGATGAAAAACATTGAATTTTTTGCTGGTTTTTGTATTCCTTTCTTGATGAATAAATAAAGGCCATTTCCTTTTTTGGTTCACCATACTAAGTACTTGCTTCAATTGAGAATAAGCAATGGCATTAAGCGCTTCTAATCTAACTAAAATTTTTCTATCTTTAGGCGAACTAGTGGCCCTACCAGGCGTTCTACAAAAGGACAGTGGACTCCTGAAGAGGTAAAAACGTTAGATATGCATACATATTTCATCTTTCTATAGCCTGGGCACTTTGTTTTGATAGTGCGACCATATTTGTTATTAGCTTCTGCTATACGGCATATTTGTGTCAAATATGCCGTATTTGCATATTTTTTGTATTTGACTTCCCGCAGGTTTGACTTATTCTTTTAAAATCCTCCCAGCCTAATTTATCAGTTTGGTCATTTTATCTTAGTGATATTTTGTGCATTTAAAATACTGGATCTTTTTTTTTTTTTAAAAAAAAATATTTTGGGCAAGTCTCAGTTATGCTTGAAAAATTTTGCGTGCTAGAAGTGTTTCTAATAGACATGGTTTTTGCAGGATGAGATCTTGCGGAAGGCAGTTCAACGTTTTAAAGGAAAGAATTGGAAGAAAATAGGTACTGTTTTAATATAATTGATGAGTTCATTCATAACTTAATTCCATGAGTGTCTGTTTGACAGTATACATTTTTTATCTAAGTCGTTCTTAACAGTGTACTTTGCTTTAATTTAAAAGGTATATTCTCACCTAAGGGGATCAAAGCAAAACAAATCAATATTCCGCTGATTTGAACAGATTTTTAAACTTTTATAAATCAATGCATGTTCATTATGCATTATTGTGTTTATTAACTGTCTCTAATTGCAATTATATCAATTATAGCGGAGTGTTTCAAGGATAGAACAGATGTACAGTGTTTACATAGGTGGCAGAAAGTCTTAAATCCTGAGCTGGTCAAAGGTCCATGGTCTAAAGAGGTGATCTATGCCACCGATTTCTTTTGTATGATGTACTACTTTTCAAATGCGATATCTCACTATTAAATAGTGTATCAAATCTGAATGCAAACAGGAGGATGAAATAATAATTGATCTGGTGAACAAATATGGGCCAAAAAAATGGTCTACTATTGCACAGCACTTACCTGGACGAATTGGTAAGCAATGCCGAGAAAGGTATGCTTATTGCCTCATCTATTTTTGTGTATTTCAGTTAAGTATCTTTGTCCACATTTCCTTTATCAATGTTTCTTAGTACATAGTAAATCATATTGCAGACTTTGTCTTGCCATTTAGTTGGGGTGGTGTGCTTTGTGGTGGCTAATTGCATTTATAACTTCTTAGGTGGCATAATCATCTCAATCCTGGAATCAACAAAGAAGCATGGACCCAAGAAGAGGAACTGGCTCTAATACGTGCGCATCAAATTTACGGGAACAGATGGGCCGAATTGACGAAGTTCTTGCCTGGAAGGTATATAAAATCCTTTTTCTTATTGAACAGAGTGATAAGGAGGCAGCTCTACTGCTTTAACTTAAATATGGATTCATGTCTTCAATCTACTCTTTTTATATTCTTCGTTTTGAGATGGATCCTTTCACTTTTGGTTCTTTCTATTCTGTTGATTGTCCATAAACACACGAAATTGTGGTATATTTGTCTTCTGAGGCAACAGGACGGACAATGCTATAAAAAATCATTGGAACAGTTCTGTCAAAAAGAAATTGGATTCTTACTTGGCGTCAGGTTTGCTCATACCCCATGTTGGACATCCAAATCAACCCATGGTTTCTACATCTTCGAGGTTACTTTGTAGTGGAGATGATAGTGGTCAGAAGGGAATCAGAGAGGAAGTTTCAGAATGTAGCCAAGAGTCTGCTAGTGCTGATTGTTTACCAGTTTCTCGAGAAATGACTAGCTCTATTTTACATGCTAGAGAAGAAACCAAGCCAAATGAATTTTCTAGTCTAGAAAAGGAGCAAAGTCCTAGTCAAGCATCATGCTCAGAGCCATATTATATACCACTGGATGAGGTTAACATATCTAACTCAGACATTGCTCGTGAAGAGGCTTCCTCTTCTCAGTTCACTGAGCAAAAATACTCACACGAACCTGGCAGTTCTGCAGGCATGTATAGTGGATTCCAATTACATGGTTTACCCAGTATTTCATCATTAGACTTGGGTCAGGAATTCTCACTTTTGCAAGGAGATTGTATAGTTTCTGACGAAAACCATGACATTGTGAATGCTCGATTTCAAACTTCAGTGGGGTTAGGTATTGCAACATCTATGGATTCTTCTAAACCAGAGGATATTTTGATGGCTGATGAAGAATGTTGTAGATTTTTATTTTCAGATGCAATAAATGATAGAACCTTTTCAACTGGAGATCATAACAAAGGTGTTGATATGGTTTTGCCTGGATGCACTTCAAATCTTTTCCAATCATCTGAGATCCAGATATCGGATGCTGATAGAACCTCAGCTGCACTCAAAACTTGTCCAACAAGATCTAATAATTTAACAGATTCTTCATGCTGCCAATCTTTCCCAATTGTTCCTTCATCGCTTTCAGTTAATGATGGTAGAGTACTGTACATTGCTGAAGCGGCCCGACTGTATGGAGGTGATAATCAGCACTTTGCCTCCAATGAACACAACAGCTTCATTCACCCCAACGACTCATCCATCTCACCTTGCATTGATATTATAGATAGTGCTGAAATGCATGATGGAACCAATATTGTGAATGATTCTTTAAGATTGGTCCCCGTAAATAATTTTACTTGTGCATCAGATGCCGAGCAAACTTGTAATCCAATAAATGAAAAGGCAGATGTACGAACAGAACAGGTGGACACAGGATCTCTATGTTATGAACCTCCTCGATTTCCAAGCTTGGATATTCCTTTCTTTAGCTGTGATCTTATACAAAATGGAGGGGATATGCAGCAAGATTTCAGTCCACTGGGTATCCGCCGGCTTATGATGTCTTCAGTGAACAGTCCAACTCCCTTGAGGTTGTGGGACTCACCTTCTCGTGATGATAGCCCAGATGCTTTGTTGAGAAGTGCTGCAAAAACTTTCACCAGCACACCATCCATTTTAAAGAAGCGACACCGGGACTTGTTATCACCATTATCAGATAAGAGAATTGAGAAGAAACTTGAGACTGACATGACATTCACGTTGGCTACACATTTTTCACGTTTGGATGTCATGTTTGATGACAATGAAGCTCAGGCCCCGAATATGCTTCCTCCATCTTCAGTACAGAAAATTAAAAACGGAGCATCTGATGATGATAAAGAAAATTGTGAACCAGCTTTGAAAGGAGAGCATGTAGAGGGCAAAAAGGAATATACCATTTTGAGGTGCAAAGAGTCAGAAAAAGATGCCAGTAATAACGCTCTGGACGTTGATTCGAAGATGGAGACTGATGTTGACGCTGTTGCTGCTGAGATTGTAAGTACTGTTCATGTACGATGGCCTCTAATTTGATATAAACAAGCGGTAAACAAGTTATTTGTCAATATTCTTACTTCACCCCTCCTCCCCCACCTCTCTATCCTTTTATCAGGGGCAACAACCTTCCGGAGTCTTAATCGAACGTGATATGAATGACTTTCTATTGTATTCTCCAAATCAAACTCGTTTGAGCTTGGATAGAACTCATATTTCATGTGCTAGAACTCCCAAAATCCTGAACGATAGAAGCTTGGAAGCAGCCCCAAATCAAAATATCGCTCAAAAGTCATTTCATGGAAATCCCTACACAAGTGAATGTCCCTCTTCTATTTGTGTAAAGGAGCATGAAGTTTCTTCAGTTCGGCCGTCTCATTGTTCATCTGCCCCTGGGGAGAATTCTGCTGATCATCCAGGAAATGATGCTGGTTTTGAAACATTCAACATGTAATATTTATTTCATCACCATGTGTTAATTTGTATCTTCAAGGGTCATTGCTCACTATTTCCATCTTTCATCAATTCATTCTTTATTTTGGCTGATTGTGGAATTATTTTCATCTTTTGTTGCCAGATTTGGTGGAACACCTTTTAGAAGAAGCATTGAATCACCTTCAGCATGGAAGTCCCCTTGGTTCATTAACACTTTTCTGACTAGCCCCAGGATTGACACTGAAATAACTATTGAGGTACTTCAAGTTCTGTCGGATGTCATTTATTCTTAATGCAGATTGCATTTCCCCTCCACTAACACTCTAAATAACATGTCAACAGGATTTTGGGTATTTAATGAGCCCAGGTGATAGAAACTATGATGCAATTGGGTGGATGAAGCAGGTCAAGGAACAAACCGCAGCCGCATATGCTAATGCTGAGGAGATTTTGGAAATTGACACTCCCAAAGAAAAAGATGCAGCTGGAAATGCTGGGGATGGGGAACAGGAAAGAAGAGACCCTAATGATCAGCCTGGCAATCTTTGTCAGTTAGCTTCTTCAAATGCTTTGGTAAAGCCATATTTACTCGCTCAACTTCTGTCTTTTATGTGGTGAATTTGTTTTCATCGCCGATTACTACTATATGTCACTTAATTGTTTATTTTGTGATAATCATATGCCATTTAACTAAGTGAAGTATGTTTGCAGGTGGAGCGACGGGTACTTGACTTTAGTGAATGTGGAACACCAGGAAAGGAGAACAGCAAATCTTCAGCTATGACCTTCTCAAGCCCCTCTTCATATTTGTTGAAAGGGTGTAGATAGCTGCTTGTTATTTGTTAATTGTTAATTGTTAATTTATTTTATAATTAAAGCCTCCGGTTGATTAGGGTTTGCAATTCTTGTGACATTTATATTTATGCATATAAATAGAATGTATTTTTAAAAATTGATTTTGTTCCTTTACTTTCATGATAATCAGACTTAATTTGTGATGAAAAGAAAATAATATTGCCTATTAGATTTTGAAATTCAATTTTTCCTCAATAAATAAACGTAAAAGGGGTGTGTGTGTTGTGCACACATTATTCTTTTTTATTTTTAATTAACGTGGTGCAAGGCTTAACCCACATGGTCTCCCGACTTAAGTTTAATAATTTAGAGGACTTGCGTTACAGCTGCATGAATTGCATCTGCCAGATATGGCACTGTTTTGGTGCTCAGACCGGCCATGCTAATCTTCCTGCACATTCAACGATGCTACTTGAGCATAAAGAAATTCCACCTTTTTTTTATTGGTAACAAAATTTTAAGTAGAGGTTTAGGTTTAAGTAATGTAAGTTAAGGGCAGGGCGAAATCTGTATTCTTTCTTGGTGATAATAATGTTAGGTAGGGTGAGTTGTTAATTACTTAGACACATGAAGCTAAGATGTATTCCCAAATCTCCTACTTTTTTATGAGGTGTTATTCTTTCGGTTAGACTCACAAATAATGGGTAAATAAATTCCACCTTATTACCAAAAAAAAAATAAATTGTCTTATATTTGCCTCTATACATCCTTTCTTGGATACACTATTTTTGTATAATTAACTAATATATTACTAATCATGTCATTATAATTTGGGTAAAGATCCATTTTTATTTTGGAAATTGTCCAAAAAAAAGAACTCAATTTTGTCATGAAAGTTTTTTGGAGTAATATTTGCCCAAAAGTTTCTAAATCCTAGCAATTTGTTTCGCTATTATTTAAGTTAAGTTTGACCATTAAGTAATTAAATATGTTAAATTGACAATTCTCATGACATCCTCCAGTTCATACCAATTTTGTTCTAGTTTTAGGTGCAAAGTTGTCTTAGAAATTGTCACTCAAAAGCTATGCAGCCGCAAAGTTTCCAAATCATAATAATTTCACCTTGGTTATCATCTAAATTAAGTTTACTTGTTAGGGCCAAATATGCTCGTATCACAAGGGAAGATGATGCTCTCATTGTCCCTCTTTCTCATTATATTTTCATAATCCATCTCCACCATTGGATCATGAAGCGGATGGTTTAGATTTAATATTTTATAAAGTTATTATTATAATATTTATAAATTAAAATTAATTTATTTTTTTCTATATTGCACATATGAATGGTATATATAAGATTTTTAGGGTTTAAATTACTTATTTTTCAATCTAATGGTGAATATGAGATTATAAAAAGAAAATGAGAAAGAGGACAATGCAAGAAATTTAACCTATCGGCCAGTCCATGTATTATCCATTTCACCTTGTTTTAAGTTAGATTTATAAATAAGGATTTTATTAAAACAAAATAAAAGTGTAAAAGATTAAAGAAAATTAAAGCGGTGAAAGCATCATGTGTGATGAAGAGAAAATTAAAGAGGTGCGTATTTATCTCGACGTTGCTAGGTAATAGTGACAGAGGGTTACTGGTGGCCTTATTGTTAGTAATCTTGTTCAATATGTCTAATAATTGAATCTTTTTTTTTCATTACTCTCTAGTGAATGTGGGCTCCTCCTATATCTATGGTTTCTTCTTCAATGGTGTTCATGTTGTGCTTAGTATATTTGGTGAACTAATTATTAAATTTAACATTTAAAATGGTCAAGTGACATTACTAAAATTTGAAAACTTTCAAAGCATTATCGGATACAAAATTTTTAGGGTAACATTGTTCTTGAATGAAAACTTCACAGAAAAATTTGCACCTTTACAAAAAGGAAGTTGGTGACACGTGATCCATCAGCTTAACATATTTAATTAAGTAACAGTCAAACTTAATTTAGATAACAATAGAGATGGAATTACTAATATTTGAAAACTTTCAAGATGACATTATTTCAAAAAATACCTCCGAGGCAAAACTAGATTTTTTGATAACTTCCGAGTAAAATGGACCTTAACCCTTATAATTATCATTCTGTTAATAAAAAAATGCAGTCAGCCAGTGAGATTCTTACCCATCAGACGTCACGTATATATGATACTCTTTTTCCATGAAGGAAACTTGATCTGGATTCTTTCCTGTGAAACTAAACATTCCAATCAGCTTTGTAATGTGACTCCAATCGCCAGGCGTAACTGACCCAATCAACTACTCCTTCTATTTCTATTTATAAGACTCTGTTGAATTTTTTGGAGAATCATAAGAATATTCTAAAAAATCTAATTACATACTTAATAATATCATATATTGTGTTTTATTACATTATATAGTAGTTCATAAGTCAAACAA
>JBAGKO010000013.1:22811355-22835978 GCA_037177275.1 Acacia concinna
AAATTTATATAAGTGTTTAAAGTAGGATGTGCGAGACAGTGTAACAAGTTTAATAAAAGGCAATTTAGTGTTTTTTTTAGTAATTGGTGCTTGTATACAATTGCAATTTTTATACTCATTTCCAATAACTACCATCCATCATTGGTACTTTGTTCTATTTTTCTCATTTTTCAACCATACACTTATCATTATGATTATTATTATTATTTCAAATCTACAAAACCTAAAATTTGTGTTCTTATTTTTGCAGCATGAAATATAAATAAAGAAGGACATAAATTAAAAGTTTATCATGTTTACTAAAATTTACTTTCTTTAAACTGTAGAACATAGTGCTTAATACTAAACTTGAAAAGTTACTTTTATGTATCATTACATAATATTCACATACTTAAAGAATGGAGTTCAAATTAAAATATTTGTTTACTTGTAATTCACATGTATTAATACAAACACACGAAAGTATTTATAGTTGAAATAAAAGACACCTATTTGATGTTTCAATTTCTTCAATCCAACAGTTACCACCTACCAATAAGAAAAAAAAGTCAAATACTAGTCATTAACAGTTATATAAATATTATCAAACTATACAATTTTGAAATACAAATTAGGCAAATAACTTACTTATAGTAATAATAAGGATACCTCAGTTTAAAACACCAAGGCACGAGTAAGCAAGAAGAGAAATGAACTGGAAACAAGCTAATATAATAATAGAGTCTGGAGGATAAATGAAGTTTGATAAGATATAAATGATCTCAAGGTTGAAGCCGAAAATAAGAATGGAAATGCTTCAAGGGGAAATTCTTCGGATATATGAAAGAAATGGGAGCAAAGTGAAGACTGTAGAAAATAAGAAAGGAAATGCAGGAAGGGAAATGCTTCGGATATATGAAAGAAATGGCAACAAGAGAAGAATGAAATGAGTGAAGCAAAATGTGAAACATGCATAGTTTATATAGCAACCTAAAGCATGGCGTGGTGTATACTGTTTCTTCACGAGGTGGTGAGTAGATAGACTATCGGCATAGAAAAAACAAAAGGGAAAGAAATACTGAAGCGTGCGTGCGTGCGTGAATAAAGCTGAGGAAGGGTGAATACTGAAGCATGCATGCGTGAATAAAGCTAAGCAATGGTGACAATAATGTCAGAGGGGCAGAGTCACGGGCGCTGCATCAGTGATCTCACCCTCCACATGGGCGAGAAACTCGCATTCCACGTGGGCAAGATCGTAGTGAGTTCTAGGAATTCTGAATCTCTTCCCGTCCTTTTTTGAAGAACTCACACTTGTGGGCAACAATTTTGGAACTCGCCCACTTGGAAGTCGAGTTTGCTTGTAGTATCGTGATAAATATTTTGAAAACTGTAGCATTTTCGTATTTTTTTTTACTGTTTGTATTATTTTAATAAAAAAAATCCCACATACTCAATTTCAACGTTAAAAAAAAACACACACTGTTGCCTTTTGTTTTCGATCTATACTGGGTGTATTTTGAGTAAAGATTACAATCGTCACTTTTGAAAAAGTAAGATTAGATAAAAGTAAAATTAGGTAAAAATAAGATTGAACAATTTAATTTATTTTTAAAACAAAGATTGTAGAAATTACTTATAGGTTACTTATACAAAAGTAAAACCTGTTTAATTAAAATTTTGTAAAAGTTATTTTTGATAGGAAATGATTGAAAAGGGCATGAATATTATTTTATAGATTACATACATACATATATATTGTGATATTTAAAAATTATAGCAGAAAAATGAAAATAAATTTTTATAAAAATAAAGAAATAAAAAACCTAAAAAGTATATAACTAATAACATGATTAAATGAATACAAATGTAGATAAAGAGGGAAGCAAAAAAGCTAACTAGGTCTTAGGAACGGAGAGAGTATTATTACATGTAAATATAGTGTAATATTTATATTACCTCTAATTCTAATTGTATGAGCTAGGTGACTCTTTTGGTTTCCTTAATCTCTTCAAAAAAAATCAATTAGATCTTATAATTAGAACCGGAGGGTCTTATTACATGTAAATATATTGTAATATTTATACTACTCTTAGTCCTAATTATAATACCTAGTTGACTTTTTAAATTTCCTTAATCTCTTTAAAAAACCAACTGGGTCTTATAATTAGGATTAGAAAGAGTATATAGGACATGTAAATATATTGTGATATTTATATATACTATAATCAAAATATAAGACCCAATTAAATTTTTTTAAAGAAGTGAAAGAAGCGAAACATATTACTTAATTATATCATTTGTTGTATTTTATTATATGATATATTAGTTTATAAATCAAACAAAATAGTTTTAAAAACCAATAACTTTTTATACTTTAAAATAAAGTAATTAATTTTTTTTATAATTTTTTAAAACTCGACTAGATTTTAAAATTAAAATTAAAAAAATAAATTAGAATAGGAAAAAAAAAACATGTGAACGGTGATCGGTGTGAAAAGCATCAAAACGATGCTTCCATCCTATCCCACGATTTCAGCGATTCCAGTGATAGACTGGACGTTGTTTCAAACATGCACAAAAACTTTTTCCAATTGCAATCTGACAATTGGGGAACAAATCGTGGCAAACGGAGGCTTAAACGTTGGGCAAAACACATACATTATTTTTATGCATATCATATTTAATTGTGTTGGTTTAAATCTACCTATCATTTTTTTCTCGTAATCATGGGTGTTAACACACTTTCTCTCGGATATTTTTCACCTTAAACCCAAAAAAAAATTATTTGACCAAGTAACGCGGCTGTAGATTAAAAAGCCTCAATTAAATCTCCCAACTACCAGTGAACCGGCCATGTAACTTCTCATTAAATCAAGATTCGCAAATCTGTAGAATGGCTGCGATTTTATTTGAAGGAATCGTTCAAATCAGCTCAGAACATCTTCAAGGGGCTAAATTAAAACGATTCGTTATGACCAAATTGGAAAACAACGTTCTTTCCGTAAGGAAATCATGTGCTTAGATGGTGTTATTAATCAAGAGTAAAAACACTGGCGGGCCCCTTGAAGGATTATGTACTTCATCGTTTCTGGAAATAATAAGAATTTTACGTAAATTCCAAAATAAAATCAGGTGAACAAAAATGGCGATAAATGGGAAAAGCTAACTACATGCTCTACCTCAAAAGACTCTTAACAACTCTAGACAAACTATCCAGAAAGCAAATAGAAAGGAGAACGAATGAATCAAGGCAGACAAGTCCAGTAGAATTGAACAATTAGGCAACTTAGTCAATTCTTACGCCGTCTATCTGATTGATCATCCCTTCAAGCTGCCAACAGAAACAGATAAAATGATCGAGAGAGATTCAAATAAACAGAGTATTCGGATTGCTGTGCAGGAATAAGCAGAGCATACCTTGACAATCTGCCGTAAGAAATAATCACCATATCGTTTGGGGAACTTGGGCTCTACCACACGAATTAAGTCCTGCAGCAAATGACCGTCACTTCAAGACAATGCCAAATTGCTCAATTCGAAAATGTAACATTCATTATCAAAAAGAAAAAGAAAATGTAACATTCAAATAGTAGCGAGGCTAATATAAACTTCTGCCAACATCCTTATTTAACTGCAAATTTTACGCATAAATTGACAAAAAGCAACAAACTTGGTTAAAAACCAGAAACTTAGACAAGATGTCAAGATTGAAGCTCTATTATGAGCAGGCTAGGTTTAAGGAGGATTCTAGATTAGTTCGAATGCACCATTTGAAATAAGAACCCCTTAAAAGGCTACGTAAATATGACAAGAAAATTTCAAAAGACTTACACCATCAATGTAGAAATCTACATCAGCATTGGATACAATTTTTCTGTCACTATCAACAGCATGCGTCTTATGCTTGTATGTCAACAAAATTGACCTGTCAAACATCGCAGAAGACTCAGACCAAGTATCTTATTCACAAAATTATCTACAAACAACAAAACATGGTGAGGAAATGTTCATAAAATGGTAGGTGTTCTAACCTTAAAGTGGCTTCATCCACTTCCATGTAACTTGCTAATTTCGCTAGAGAGATTGTTGAATACAATTTCAAGAAAGTCCGGACGCCTGATAACAATTGTTGCTGCTTCACTTCGTAAAGGAACAATTTCAACTGAAGTCTATAGGCATCCTGCCAAAATGAATACCATCCAACAATATAACATAAAAAGAACCATAGATGAAAAGAGGAACCAGAGAAAATATCCAATATCCAAATCATTATGTTTGAAGTTAAGCAATTAAGACAGAAGAGTCTCAAACTAGCAAGCCTTTAGACAAATTAGAAGGTTAAGCTAAACGATACCAAATCAGTCTTTTATACACATAAACACACTACATAAGATGATGGAGATTAATACGGAAAAATGTTTCAATAAAAAAAATTCCCCAGCAACAGAAATGAAAAAGAAATAGGTACAGAACTTAGTCAGACTTCCCTTCAACATGATCAAGCATCTGTACCACCAATAGTTTTTCAATAATTCCCTTCTATTTACTTTCCCTTTTTCTCTTTTTTGGAAAGGTGGAAAATAGACATTTGCAAACTATCCTGGGGTTATTTTCCCATCAAGATAGAGACAGGGAAGTCATGTGGTTCACTCATTTGACAGTGGAGGGCAAAGAAGAAAATTGACTTCAAATTCCATATTTGATATCTATTGGTGCCAAACACTTCAATGCTGTACTTTTCCACTAGCAAGAAGGAACAGAAGTAGTACCTGGTTGTAATTTACTAGTGGCTCCTCAAAACTAGGTGCGGAAGGGGTAATGAACTTGGGACAAGCATATGAGAAGAGCTCATCATAGATAGCAAATGCCTCATCATCATATCTTTGCATTCTAATCATTTTTTCACCATACTTGTCTCGTAACTGAGAGTTCACTGTTTCATCAACCAACTTGTTTTGGGGGCAGAGTGAAAGGCAGATTGCCAGCAAAGCATACATTTGCTCATTCTTCTTTAGTATTTGTTCATACTGTGGAGATTTCTGATGATATTGCTTCGTCTTGTAGACATACAAAAGAATTTTGCTAAATTCATGAATTGCTTCCACATATCTGTAGAGTATATTACAGATTAGGCTTATATAAAGGGCAGTTGAAAGAAGTATAATACAAGAACAAAATCATAACACGACCTTCTTTATGTTATTACTCTTAAAAGGGTATTTTTTTTAAAAAGAGCGGCCACAGTTAATTAGCATGCTTTATGAAGACATCCTTTATTTGGGGAAGAGGGTTTTGTTGACATTCAAACCTCGGGTGTGGGTTTCCCACGTACAGCTTGTCAGATTCAATTTGATTATTCAGTTCTCGAAACATATTCATTTTCTAGCCAAAAAAGGCGAGAGGGCAATATACTCTGAATTAAGTGACAATAAGCTCTACTATAAAAAAATACTAAAAATATCAAGATGCACCAAAGTTTGAGCATCTCACCTCCGCAACATAAGATTGGCAAAACCATAATGATAGATTGTGGCAATGTGACTTCCAATGACACTGGTGTAAACTCCTTGTTGACTAATATCAACAGGAAGGAGGCACTTTAGACCAGTCTGATAATCTCCCAAGAGACAATGAACTCGTAGTAACGCAATCATACTGAAATACCCCAAAACCTTCAAGACATTACTTCCTCCATCGTAGCTATACCCATCAGTATCCGTAAACCGTTCTAGGCCTTCCTTCTCACGCTCAAGAATTTGAATGATCGAAGACTTCTCGACAAGGGCTTGCAAGTAGTTGAGAACGCCATACACGTTCCAAGCCTTCAAAATAGAATTATAACACTCTCAGCTTATAACATGAAATAAAACAAATCCTACAGCTACACACAAAGCATGCATCTTAAATAACGCAAATTGATTGATCTTTGAATTTAAACCAAATGGATAGTTGCTTTCATTAAAGCCAGAAAAAAGAGCTTTCGTCAGCTGCCTGTCTGATATTTTCCTCTTCCCTGCAAATAACAAACCAAGAAATCATAACTAGAAAACTACACTCAGCCATTTGAAAAACTACCTTATTATACTGCTTCAAGATCGCAATTTCATGTTCAGTTTTATTCTTCATCTTTGCTCTGTACTGACAAAAGCTTTGAAACTGGTAAACAAACTCATCCACCATGTCCCACAACCACTGGTTGGGTAGCTGCACAGTGACAACATCACACAACACAACCTGAAAAAGGCTACAATAATTGTCCCAGGAATCTATCCTCTGCTTGAGAGTTGGAGTGAGCCTAGCGTACAGGTGACGAAACCACATCTCACGGTATAGGAGGCGGAAGACGTGGTCATTGTCAACGTAGATAGAGACGGCATCGACAGAGGGCCACGGAGTGTCCTTGAAGAGACGCTCCGAGAGGGTCTGGAAGGAGGTCTCATACATCTGGTGAATCTCGTACACATTCTTCTCTCGTATGTGACGGTAGAGGTGAACGACGAATGACTTCACAGAGTCAGGCACGAAGTTTGGATCATATCCCACGTCCTGAGATTGTGGGGGTGGTAGCTGGCGGTGGTCGTCGTAGCTGGCACGTGAATCTTCGTACTCATTGGCAGACATGGTTGCTAAAATGTAAGGACTAGGCTTCCGAGATACTTGGCCAGGACCCCAGAGTGCCGGTGACAAATGACGACGAGGGAGGAGGCTGCTCTGCTATGATAATTTGTTAGGGTTTCACCGTAATCCGATTGACAACCCAATGCAGCTAGACTCGGCTCAAAGGTCGATTTTGGGCGTAACACTCGATAAGGCCCATTTAGAAACATGACCCATCCGGGTTGTCATGTTATTCTATTTCCTTTGAGGACCATTTTGTACTCTATTTTCAATTTTCATATTTTGAATAAATGCATTGATAATGATAATATTATATTTATTGTAAATGATGTTAAATTACTCTTGTCAAATTTCATGTATTTTCTCATCAGTTTCCCCTCCTTCTATTTAAAACATATTGATTAAAGGCGTAATGGTAATAAATAAAGGGAAAATGACAATAAGGTCCCAAGGACCAAACATATTTACTAAAAAGTCTCATAAATTTTATCACTTAACAAGAGGTTTTAAGGTCCCAAGAGAAAATTAATAACTTAGTAGGTGGAATTGACAACTTATTATGCCCCATTTACAACTTTGATAACAAGTTTTGACAACTTGCTATCAAAGTTGTCAAAACTTACTATCAAAGTTGTAAATTTGATCTACTAAATTGTCAATTATGCATACTCAGTGTTACAACGCCCAAGTGATAATTGTAAAAATGTTTGAACGGAATTGTCAAAACTTGCTATCAAAGTTGTAAATAAAGCCTACTAAGTTGTTAATTACACCTACTCAATTATTACAACGCTCAGGTGATAATTGTTATAATGTTTGAACGGAGTTATCAAAACTTGCTATCAAAATTGTAAATGAGGCCTACTAAGTTGGCAATTGTGTTTACTTAGTTGTTACAACGCTTATGTGATAATTGTTATAATGTTTAAACGAAGTTGTCAAAACTCGCTATTAAAGTTGTAAATTGGGTTTACTAAGTTGTTAAATTTGCCTAGTAAATTGTTAATTTTTCTCTTGGGACCTCTTGGTAATGAATAAAATTGGTGGGACTTTTTAGTAAATGTTGGAACGGAGTTGTCAAAACTCGTTATCAAAATTGTAAATTAGGCCTACTAACTTGTCAATTTCGCCTACTAAATTATTAATTTTTCTCTTAGGATATTAGGATCTCTTGATAAGGGATAAAATTGATAGGACTTTTTAGTAAATATGTTTAATTCTTGAGACCTTATTGCCATTTTCCCATAAATAAATGAGTAATAGTATTGACCAAAAGGTATAAGAGTATTAATTAAATGAGTAATGATATAACATAATGCTAAAGGTGTGATGATTATAACTAAATGAGTAATAATGTTGACCAAAAGAATAAAGGTATTTGATTAAATGAGTAAACTCGTAAGCCAATTTTAAAAGAAATAATGTAATAAATTGGTTTAATTATTTTATAATTTTAAAATTCAAATTATTATAAAAAAAATGTCAACAAAATAGAATAAAAGCATAACCAGTTATTTTTTATTTTTAAAATTATCAATGTTGTCAATCACATTTTGTAGTGTTGCTAATTGCTTTATAAAACTTGTCAATTGCATGATGTCAAACTTTAAACGTTAGCTTACATATGTTTTTACATATGTACAGCAAGAGTGCATGGTGGCTTATGGTCACATCTTTTGTGCATATAAATGGTTGGGGGTTCAAACCTTCCCTCCATCACTTGGCACAATTTGGCCAAAAAAGTATCTTATTAAAAAACCATTCCACTAATGTTAGAGCTCCGAAGGCTTAGCCCCCCACCAATGGCATGGTGTCATTGGCAGCCAGAGGTTGACAGAGCTCTAACCAACAAGGAGTTTGCCTTTTCTTCAAAAAAAACAAAAAAAGAAGAAGAGGGTTTTATTGGTAAAAGTGCAACATTTTAAAATTTCAGATTTCTATCTACATACTTATATATCTTTACCATTTCTTAACAAGGGTTTTATAAATTCAAATGGTATTTAATTTTATTTTTCCTTATAAATTAGGCAAATTTTTATAAATTTTATATTATCTACATTAAAATGTATGAATACATAGACTAGACTTTGTCCATTAAAATATATGAATAAATAATAATGAAGAATATAATTATTTTATTAAAAAAATAAAAAATATAATCAGAAGTATTAGTATTAAAAAATAAAAAATAATAAAATTTTTTTACAAAATTTAAAAAAAAAGGGTAAAGGTGCGCTCTGTTAGTGCAAGCCTATTACCCAAGAGGGGGTGAATTGGGTAATGTAATAAAAAATTTATAAATAAAAATTTAACCAAAAGATATAGAAAGATATCACCAAAAGATAACACACAAGATTTATAGTGATTTGGTCCAAACCTTAACCTACGTCCAGTCTTTAGAGTCACCTTCAAGTTTTTCAACTATCTTCTAAGATTAACTGGGCTCTTGGTGCCGCAATACAGTCGTAAACAAGCGAGGAAACTCTCACCCCTTACACTTTGTAATACAGTACCTATCTCAAAGTCCCACTACCTTGAGAATTCTCAGAGAATACAAGTGAAATAATAAATTCTCTTCTTATAAAAGAAAATATCTTAACACCGAAGTGCATATTTCTTATAGTGTATTTACTCTCACGGATCAATAGAACAGTAGGTTTGGCAATAAATGTGTTCGTTAAGTTTTGCCTTTAATGCCGTCGATATTTATACCAAGGATGAAGTTCATGACCGTTAAGATTACGGTTGAATGTGTCAGTCCACTCTTCACGATCGTTGATAGCTGATATCTCTTCTTCTCCAAGATTATAGTTGTTGAAATGGAGAGAAGACGTTTTGAATTCTATCCGTTGGAACATTTAATGCGAGTGACGTATGCAACAGTTTTGATCTGAGGAGCATTAATCCATGATATTGAATCTGGAGAAGTTCAACCACTTATGCAGAAGTATGTTAGATGGATAGATGAAGCGCAAAGAGATATATCAATTATAATCATTAGATTTGGAACATGAGGAATAATGCTTTGTTTTTTGATAGCATATCACTTGAGTGATCACGCGAGTGATTTCATATTTTGAAAACAGATAAGCAGGTATCATAACCAAATTGAAAATCAATGTCATTATAGACCATATAATAAGGTACTTGATTAATCAAGGACATAAATTAATCATAAACAAGGGGCAACTAAAAAATCAATACACAAAGAGTTATAGCCAAAATCATTCGAAATATAGAAAGAAGTGAAAGTATTGAGATGACCCATCACTCGAGTGACCACTTGAGTGATCTATTCTGGTCACAGAGATTAACCTTTTGGATACTAAAGTTGCAACCTCAGATATGGCTTGTCACGACCTTAAATCTTTGTTTGTCAAGGATTGCCTTCGGTCTATTTAAGTTGCAATCCAATCAATTTCCAGTCGCAACCTGAGACATCACTCAAGTGACCACTCGAGTGATCTGTCTTGATCACTTGATAAGTCACTTGGGTGATGTGCAAGTGATCCATACAAAAGTACATCACTCGAGTAACACTTGGAGTGATTTGTATTAATCACTTTAAAAGCCACTGGAATGCACATATAGTGATATGATCACCTTCTATATCACTCGAGTGATATGGAGGTGGTGAAGATATTGAACATCACTCGGGTGACACTTCAAGTGATTTGTACTAATCACCTCCAACTCTACTTGGGTGCATAGCAAGTGATCTTGATCACTTTCATCATCGCTGGAGTGATATGGAAGTGATAGAAAATTATCATATCACTCTATATGATCACTTCCAAATTTACTTGGGTGATGTGTAAGTGATGAGAGAAACTTTGTATCGGCACTTTGAATCACCCCATAAGACTTTGATTTCATAAAACACAATGATATTTATCCTTTTTATAAATTCATCATTGATCAAGTATTGAAATAAATGTGTTTCAGATAACATCACTTGAGTGACATCACTCGAGTGATAAGATAGCGTTAAAACCTTTTTCAATAATCCCTGATTTTTGACAATTCGTTTCTTTTATCTTTTATTATCATCAAAACAAGGGTTCCAACACGCTTAGCACTTTGAACTATTTTCTAATGTGCAATTAGCACCTTAAAGTATTTAGGGGTGTAATTAGCACCCTGAACTATTTTTTGAGGTACAATTAGCACCCTAAAATATTTAAATGAGTGCAATTAGTACCCTTAACTAACAAATACATAAACTGTCTTTTTCTCTATAGTCACGTCAATATTAAAAATGTTACATAAGTATTTAATATGTCAACTAATTTACAATTAAAATGGCACTTGATTTTTTTTTAAAAAAAAGTTCCATTGTCTTTGATTTCAATAAACTCTACAAACGCGATAGGCTTTGATAAGAAATGAAGTGTTGAAAAGAAAAAAAATTTCAGGGAGAACTTTTTGTTTTTCTTTTTAATTTAGAGGGTATCTTAATTATAAATGAACTAACATATTAAATACTTATGTGACATTTTTAATACTGACGTATCTATGGAGAAAACGATATTTTATGGGCTTTTTTTTTATTAAAACACTATATATAGTAAAAAAATTATACCAAAATGCTACACATCAAAACATATTTACTGAGATACTACATTAAAAATCGTTGTTGCTAAAATCATCCACCACAAGAATGATTTCATAAAAAAAAAAAAAGAAGAGCCATGCTATGAAGAAATCTCCACATAATGGACGATTTCAATAATTTCATTGAAAATTGCCCACCTTGTGGAAGACTTCTATGATTCAATTGAATCATTGAAATCCCACGCCCCCTCCACCTAATAATGCAATTATAGTGAATAATAATAATAATAATAATTACATAATAATACAAATAATTATAAAGAATATTAATAAAATAAAATAACCTTATAGATAATGACTTTTTGTCCACATCTCGTACTTGTCCATATATGTCGTAGTCGTTTTTGTTTTTGGACGAGTACTAAATATAGTATAAGAGGTCATTTTTTATAAGGTTGTTTTATTTTATTAGTATTCTTTACCATCATTTTGTAATAATTATTTATATCATCATATAATAATAATTATTATTCACTTATAATTGTATTATTACTCAATCATTTATAAATAAAAATTTATTTGAGTTAATTAGTTAAAACTGTGCATTGTGAGCTTTTTTTTTTTTGGTTGAGGGTGTGGGATTTCAATGATTGAAATCGTCCACAAGGTGGATCATTTTCAATGAAACCATTGAAATCATCCACGACGTGAACGATTTTTTCATAGCCTAGCTTTTTTTTTTTTTTTTATGAAATTGTTTTTGTGGTGGACAATTTCTAAAATTGTCTACCACAAGAATGATTTGTAGTGTAACATTTTAGTAAATATGTTTTGACATGTAAAATTTTGTTACAATTTAGTGTTTTAATAAAAAAGCCCATTTTATGTCTTGCACCTATTTAAATACATCAGAGTGCTAATTACACTCTTAAATATTTTAAGGTGCTAATTGCATTTCAGAAAATAGTTCCTCAATCCTTTAGAATGCTCATTGCACCTCATAAAATAATTTAAAGTACCCTTAAAACAATGTTAAAATGAAATGAAAAATATGATCATCAGCAACAGCGCTTATGCGCCAAATTTTGGAAATCCTACTCTTGAGAATTTTAACTCTAAACCTAGCGTCTGCGGTATCACGTTCCCCCTTCCCCCCAAACTCCAAGGATCAACAGCATCACATTCAAATTGTTTGAAGGTATGAAAAGCCAAAACTAGATTGTCCGGCATGCGCAAAAGTAAACGTAGATGGAAAAGACCAGGAAAAAGGTTGGCTACATACTTTCCCTTGACTATATAAGACAAAGCTAGGATCATTCACAAGTTAACCACTCAGAAATTACTCTGATTTCCTAACACCATATTAATCTACAGCCCTGGAAAAAAAAAAAAGAAGTCATCCTTACCCCTAATTAGTATCTCTGTTCGTGTCAGTCCGAGTTACATAGGCACTCTTCCCAGCTACCACTGAATTTGTCGGGGTTCAGACTCGCCCCCTATCCAAATTGGTGTGAGCATGAGGTACCTCGTTGTTACTGTCAGGTTCGTCTTCTTCATCAGAGGATAGAAGGGATGACCCCATCCAAGCTTTAAAACCTTCATGAACACGCCTTTCAACCTCTGGTGTGACCTCCACGGGATTTGCTTCCAGCATTTCTAGCCCAGTATTTCTACCGCTGAAGTCTCCCTCATCAAGAATCACCGCTGCCTTTCTCCTTAGGAAGAACGCAGTGCCACCATATAGAATAACCAATCCCCATGACGAAACTTCATAACACCAAAACAGGGGTGCAGAGCAGTTGCTCACAAATGTCAGGAGGCTTGATCCAAGAAATAACGCAAGAAGACCAAAAACGATGGCAAATATGAGATTCAAGATAGAAAGGCAGCGAACACCTCCTGTAGATTGTCCCGACAAAGCATAGGTCAATGCATATGTTGATAGGATCCAAGATACGAAGAAAGAAATGTGGTGGGTGTGCGGGAGTCTTTGTTAAAATATAAAATCAGAATCTACTTTCATAAATTAATAGATATAACGGGAAATTTTCATTAGAACATCAGTAAGAATCTTAAACCCATACAACTAATAAAGCATAAGAAGAATCTCCACTCATAAAACAAATGCTGAATTTATTTTCAAACGATGGCTACATGGGAGAAGACTTATTTATACAGAAAAATAATTGATGACCCTTAAAAAGACTCCTAAACTCATGCCATGATCTTCGTCCGTCGTCCTTATCATAAACAGATAAAAGAAACGAGCATACCTCTTCTTGAAGCACAGTAGTTATTTTCGACCACCCTCAAGCATCCATGCTTAGCTGGCGCAGAATAAGCAACAGCAATGCCTGCAAGATAATTATCGTTTCAAAAATTAAATCGATTTTTTACCATTTAGTAAAACAAGAGTTATTTCAACCCTAAAAAAGAACTAAAAAGAAAAAACTCTTGCTCAATAAGATAGAAAGAAACCATGAAACTACACCTTGAACAGCCAAAACTGGTATAAACGCAAAACAAGTTTCCAAGCAAAACACCACTGAATATTACTACACTACCAAAGAACAGGTATTTATTGAAAAGATTCTAATGTACATCTAAAAGCAAATTTTGAGAGACATAAACAACAGAGTAAAGAGAGCATGGTTTTGAATGTTTTTGGCATCACAAATTCAGACAAATTGTACTGAAAGGAATTACCCTGTGAATTGAACATTTATATGTAATTTCAAATAATGACAAAAAGTGACTAGAAGAAAAGCAAATGAAAGTACAGAAAGGCATTACTCTGTAAATTGAACATTTAATGTAATTTACAATAATGACAAAAGTGACTAGAAGAAAATAAAAAACCTAAGCTCTAGAAAAAAAATAAACCTCAGTAAAATGGGAGCGTGACAACTATGGGTCCACGTTATTTAGCAGAACTTTTAAAATTTAAAATAATTCCTAACGCATTCCAGACTATCCTTAATTTCCAACAAGAAGTTCAGAGCCTTCTCTTGAAACAACAAGTAAGCATTAATCAGACTAATTCTTAAGTTGATGCCACTAGTATAGGTCTTGGAATCACAAATATGCACAGCAGTATATGTGGCTTGGGCGCTTGGCTCTGTTTAGAGATAAAAAGAAGATAACTCTGGTAAGCCATCTCAACCTAGATGAACCACCTGTACAGCGGTTATAGGCTAAGAATCCAACAGTTATGCTTGAGAGATTAATCAACACACATATAATAGAAACTGTTTCATCCTAATTCTCATTTTAGAATCCTTCACTCAGCACAAAATGGTAAGATCTAGAAAGCTTTCTGTAAATTCACTGGTTGAACAAACTCTGATAATCCTCCAGAGTAGCTTAAAAAGTCTCGCAAAATTTCAAAATTATTTTCCAGCACTGATATCAAACATATTTCCAATATCCTTTGTAATGGCTAATTTATCTCCAAATTTAGACAATTATAAACTAGTCGATACAATGGTGCTAAAAACAACATAACTTACATGTTTTCCCTGGGGAGAATTATTGTAAATATCAAATAGATAGCACCCAAGATCCAGGGCAGTAATACTTTTACGTATCAATTCAACAGACACCACTTCTAATCACCAAGAAAAACTTCGCTGTTTCTTATTTTCTTTGATCGTTTATTCACATCTGCAGCCTACAGGTTTAACCTAAAACAAATTCACGGTCATTACTTATCTTGGCAGAGATTTGATGCATCTTTTTTCTCATACCAATAATAGATTAAAAGGCATCGCATCATACTTAGAAACTAGCATTCCATGTCCATTAAAATTTTCATCACCCTAATAAGATTTCAGATGATGGCAAGTGATAGGTCCTTCCACTCAAAAACCAATCCCTGCTCTCCGTGTAATTCTTGCAACAATGTTGCCAACTGTTTCCTCCTGGTTCAAAAGAGATTTTCAGCAGCCACTCCATAATTTATTTATTCCCAAGAAGTTCTCCATTGTAAGTTCCTAAATTCTCTCTAATCTGCTGCTAAACATGATCTACTCTCTAGTATAATTATAGACGCCTTAGGATTAAATTCGGAAACAATTCCTTAGGGACAAAAGGTGGTCTCCATAAAGAACGTGGCGTATCAATTATTCTTTTGCTCCCTTTTCTCATCAATCAGGCAGAAATATACCAGAGCAACTTTTAAAACAATTCCTTACCAGCAGTGAGATACACAACCGATGCCAAGAAGATGATCATGGAGGGAATGAACACAACCATCCAGTAATAATCCGCAATCTCTTGATCCGTCAAATAGAAGGCAGCGCCTGGAAACAGATCGGAATCCGATCCGCCCTTCATACCCATCGGTATCGGCTGAAGCCTCCGATCAGAGCAGAATGGCCTCCTCCCTTCATTACTCGGGAACATAATATTCAAACTGATAATCGTGCATACTATGATTGCAAGCCAAATGACAGCAACAAAAGCCGTTATTAAAGGTCTCTGAAGCTTGCCCCATGCTTTTTCTTCTTCCCTGAGGCTCTCGTACTCGCGCTTAGGCATGAAAGCCTGGCGAAGAGCGTCGCCGATGATCGCCATCGGATTGAGATGAAGTGAGTCCCTGCTCAGTGAAATTCAGACTCAAAATTCAACTCGACGATAATTGGTAGTCAGCGAATCGCGCTGACATATTACAGGAAATATAACCGCATAGTTTAGAGTTGAGCTCTGGGTTTTCAAAATTCATCCATGAATCCCTTTTCAAACCCTAAAATGTGGAAGTGCCCGATTGAACTCCGTAAATCGACGGGTTCGAAGATCAATTCGAAAGAGGGATTCGGATCTCGGAGCAGGGTCCGAGACTTGATTCTTTAACGATTTATACAGGAACTCCAATTGAGGATAACAATAGCGGGCTTAGGGTTTTAATCCTGTGGTGAATCACTGAATCATATCGAGGAAATGCAAAATCCAGAGAGCAGTTCTATTTTGGTGAAAGGTAAGAGTAACACTTCAAAATTAGTAGCCAACGGCAACCAGAAAAGTAAAGCGAATGTGGTATGCTGCTTTCGAAATTTGGTATGCCAGGAAGAATGCAATATACTGCAATAGAGAAATATACAAAGAATGAAATCAAGCAAATGTCACAATTTACTTGGCAAAAAATTACAATGTCATCCATCAATCGAATAACATAATTAATCTATTATTGTATATGTTATTATGTTATATTTATGTTATGTTACTTTTTTTTATAGAAAAATTAACGATAAGTTTGTATAACAATTTTAGTTTTCACCCTGGTTCATTTTGTAGGGAGCAATTTTTCGGTTCCCAAGCTTGCGTGAAAAATTCTACATGGCATAAAAAGGCCTGTGCAAAACTATAATGCAGGTTAATAACGAATCTGTGTATGAGATTTCTTTCACCTTAACCACATATGTTTGAGCTCAGATCTTTATTCTGTTTAAAGATTTACGTCAAGGGAAATTTAATTTTCAGCAAAGTATAAACTAGTTTTCATTTACTTGGTTTAGATATTGTCTTTTTTTTTTTTTGCCAACAGGTTTAGATATTGTCATTGCCGTATACAGGTTATATTTTGTGATTTTGTCATGTATTCCTATATGTTTTTTTCTCACAGACTTCATAAAACAATTGAGTTATTGATTATTGATCAACGATGAGTCATTTACAAAACAATGTATTCTCCCCATGCGTTGCATGGGCCACTAGATACTAGACGAGATTTTTTTAGAAAAAAAGATAAGTTTTTTAAGGAGATGCAAAGAGGCAAAATTGATTTTAGATGCAATTTTTTGGAGAGGTGGTGCATTTTTGTTGTTGTTATGATTATGAAAATAAATATAATAGATAACCAACACATGTTGGCATAAGTGGAAGTGGCTTGTGTTCCTTAAGTACCTTGCCCCAAATTCAATCATTGAGGTGGTGTGTATGGAAAAAAATATGGTTGGAAGGGGTCCCTGGCTTTGGTGCCTGACAATACCCTAAGAGATTAGTCCCTCACTTTCTATGTGGGGGGCTACTTTGGGTCCCAAAAAAAGAAAAAAGATAGCTGGTGCAAAGTGTTGCAGAAGTGTGGGCATTGTTGCATGGTGTATGAATTGGTTGTTATTTAATTATAAAAGTCACAAATGTGACACGCGCAAGCTCCTTATTGTGTTCTTGTTAAGTTATGCTTGATCACATGTGGTGACTAAAGATGCTAAAGCAAGTAACAATACAATTCTACCACCATAATTGATCATGATATTTTTGGGTTCCATCTATGATATTGTTGGTGCTATTTCCTTGAATATAGTCACTAAATATGTTTAGGAGTGGGATTCCTTAATGTCGGCCCCATTTGTGTTTTGGCCTAGCAGATGGCGATGTTGTTCCTCCAATTGAAGGAAAGGGCTGACTGTGACCTTTGTCAAATTTTTGTAAATGCAAATCTACATGGTCGCTGTCAATTGCATTATAAATTATTACTATAGTAGTTGTTTCAATGGATTAAAACTGAATTAACCAAATAGTTGTTTCGTGTTGAAACTGCGTATATTTCTTGAATGTTTCTTCTACAGTGTCCTCTTTAAGCATGCACTTGATGTGATTTCCCTTGAATGAGTAATTTGAGACCAAGGTAAGAACAACAAAGCATTAGAAACCAAAGGTTGTTTTAGATTCTTCATTAAAATAACTAAAATTTTACAAATGAGAAAATATATGTTGATGAAAAACAATTGAATCATAGAAATATAGGTAAGATTTATAGGAAAATGTAAATAAATTTCTTTATATAATATTAACCAAAGGTTGTTTATTGAATTAGGTTGAAAAATAGAGTATTCTCAATTATTTTAAAGACAAGCTAACTCTAAACATAGGGAGTTGTTTCTTGCCTGCCTTGACTAGGCCAAAAATGTTTCATGTTCAGATGACCTTCATCAATGCTTTAAGTTTCAACTTAAACACTCAACACAAAATGTCTGGCCAGTCGAACGGCTGGAGTTTATGCTTCTTGCAGAATCTTGTGATCTCAGGCTATGCTAGATTGCACGTGAATGTTATGAATAGATTAGGATATCCAACCCACTTGCATACTGCCATTGCATCTTGATAGTTCTAAAATCATATACCTGGCTCCTCCGATGAAAGACGAGGGTAGTGTTATCCTTTTTCTTGTGTCTGTTGCATTTGTTTCTACTATTGGCAATGCATCAATAAGACCTTTATATAAATAAACTCTAATGTTCTTTTGATGTTTTCTTATGTAGCCAAGCCTCTCACTTTCGACCATCTAGAATCCGTTTACTATGAATTGTTGTAGCAGCCTCTTTGCATGGAGTAACGGTGATTGTTCTGTTGTTCTATCCATCAGCCTAAAAGCCAAGTACTCTCTAATTGTGAGAGTCCTCTTCTTTCTTGTGGGATCTTGTGTAGGTTAACGTTGATTATGTTCCATGTCTCTTATGAACCCATTATCGTCATTATGGAATGTCGGCACATGTGTAGACTTATTATGTTCTATGTCATCCACATTCATATTAATGAGACATTCTTCCACAATTTCCATTTTAGTTTATATATTGTCTCTAACTCTTTTTTAAAAAGATAGCAATATCTATATGAAAGTATTACTTTATGACATTTTTTAAAAAAATCATGTCATGGGATGATATTGTTTGGTGATAATCGAACAATTTTTAAAATATTATAGTATTTACAAACTGTGTATTTCTATTTTCTCAACTTAAATTTCATTTGGGATACATAACTCTAATCTGTAAAAAGTTGAATCCAAACTTAATAGGAAAAAAACACCATAGTAAAATATGCACATTTAGGCTTATTGGGCAAAAGTAAGTCTAATATCATTCGAGTAGTATTTTGTGTGTAGCATATTGTTTAAATTTTAAAGGGAGAATTTTAGCCAAAGACCACATATGACAATTAATATCAAATCAAACACAAAACATTCTGAATTCTCACTTTAGGCCTAAGGGTGTGAAATGAGGTTAATTTTGGAGGGCAAAAGACGTTCCTGCCCTTGTTAGAAAGATGGGAAAAAATTGAAATCACTATCCGCATAGAAAGGAAACAACTTAGTTTATATTTCAAAAAATCACAAAACTCTCTCCTCACACACACACACATGAAGAACACTAAAGTGAAGAAGAGAGCATCATTTCCAGTGCCAAACCTCAGATGGAGAGAGGGTAAATGTAACATCCTAATTTTTATTTTAAGATTTAGTTACAATTAAAAAATAATTAATTATGATAAATAGAGTTATCTTGTAAATTATTAGATAACAAATGTTTTACTTAAAATATAATTTGTGATAGTAAAAAGAATTAGTGGAATAAAATAAATAAATAATAAATAAAAATATTTAATGTGAGTATTTAAAAAAGAAGATAAATAATTTTTTTATATAAATATATATTATATTATAATATTAAAAAAATTGATGATAGGCACGTGCTGCGAATCAAACACCCTCTACAACCTTTAATAAAATTCTTATTTTCAGTACCCTCTTACTCTCAAATTTTAAGCTTTCATAATTTACAAACAAATATTGGAATAGAGTTTTAAGGTATGTGTAACTAAACTTTTTATAGGGATCGGGGTAATAATATTATTTTGTCCAAGAAAGTGATGGTCCTGTAAGGGAACTACTGGTTATATGCTCATAAAGGTAGAAATCTAGTTACGCCTCTGGTAGGAAACGAAGGAAGGCTGTGCTGGGATGGTCTGAAGGAGGAAGATCTAAGCTCTATGTAGGAGTCTCTGTAACAAGATTCTTGTATGAAAGAGGACAAGAATCCTTCCATAACCCAGATCATCTTTGGTCATCCCTGGGTAGCTGCCTGAGTGTACTTATAGCCAGTCTGGTCAATTATGGTATTAGAGCTTAAGGATAAAAATAATATGAAACCTTGATCCCTAGTTACTTTTCATTGCATATTTGTTGCGGTTTGTTTGTTCATGGTTAGAACGCCTGAGGTTACAAGAATAAGGAGAGAACTTAGAATTTTGGAATCTGCTAAAAATATTTTTGAAAAACCAAAAAATTTAGACGAGTTAGTTAGAAGTAGAATTAGAGAATTAATAGAACATTTAAGAAAAGAATTAGAAGACATTTCACAATGAATATTATAAAATTTTTAGAACCGAGAATATATGGAATAGAATCTAATAAATTACCTTTAAATTCATATATACCTTTTGCACCTTTTATGGGTTTAGAAATGAAAACTGATTGTATATTTACACCTTTTATTATAGAAGGAGATGGAGATAGTACTTTTAATCAAGTAAATTGGACTAATATGTATCTAATGAAACAATTAGGAAGCTATATAAATACAAATATAGAAGATCTATTACATGTATATACTTTAAATCAATTAATAGAAAAATTACCAGAAGAGACAAGACAAATTATAGAAAAAGAACAACAAAAATATATATTAGAAAGATTAATTGAATTAGCAAAACCATTAGAACAAGAACTATATGATATGAAAACTGAAATTAGGAATAATACAAATGAATTAGCACACATAAAAGGAAATATAATAAGAATTATGAAAGCTTTGGGAATTGGAAATATGATAAAACCTACAGGAGAAATTCACAAATAAATATGTTACGGATACTGGATCAAATAGAAGAATAAGAAATAAGTTAACAACAAATAAGAAATCAAACTTTAGACGAGAACATGAAACAAACTATAATAATGACTGAAGAAATAAGATTTGAATCCTTATGATATAGGACCGTCACTTTAAATATTGGAATTCTCGACATGAATATGAATCTTATAGGACCATCACTTTTCATAGAGGAAATCCAATAGTTGTGAAACCAGAAAATGATTTATATTGTAAAGAACCTTTAACTAAAACAGAGATACCTTTTGAAACAGCTTTTAAGTCACCTAATAAAGCAGGATGTACATCTACACCTTTAGAACAATATGAAGGTAAAAATATACCTAATACAGAAATTTGGTTAGATTTATATTGTAATATGGATAATGATAAAACACTGGAAGAATGGAGTAAAGTACAGTTAATAGCTTTAATAGGAAGGAATGTAGAAGCAAATATTGTTAGTATGCTAATAGAAGCAATTTTTATAGGAAACGATTGTGATTCATTGATAGAATCATTAGAAGTTTGAGTTATAGGAGTATCTGATTCCATTTGCTCAAAAAATCAGCAATCAAATTGTTTTGACATTTAATATATTCAATTTCATAATCAGACATGTTACTTTACCATTTTATTAACATCTTATTACATAACTTATTTGTTCTTATTCCTTTATTAAACCAATTTTCTACTTGAGTATTATCACTTCTAATTATGAATATTATATTTTACAATAAACAATTCGAATTTTTCTACTACTTTTACTATTGCTAAAAATTCTTTTCAATTAGAGTGATATTTTTCTTGAGCTTCATTAAATTTACCACTTGCATATCTTGTTATTAATTATTTCTTTTCCTCATTTTCATGATATAGTGCTACTCCCCAATAATTTTTAGAGGCATCTGTATATATTATCCATCTTACATTATTGTCTATAGGGATGGTTAATTTTGGTAAATTTTGACATAATTGTTTTATTTGATTTATTATTTTTCAATTTCACTATTACAAATTGTTATTCGTTTAGCTTAACCGCAAGCACACGTGTCACAAGTAATATAAAAATATCGTTCCCATGAGGACTAGGACAAAATAAGCGTTAATTATCTTAATTAAATTCTCAATTAGATTGAGCGAATGTGTTTTAAAGATTTAACTAAGTAACTAACTAACTAACTAAATAACTAACTAACTAACAAATTTTTAAAGAGTACAAATTATGTATTTTCTTCAAGATCGGAGAAATCTAGGATTATTATCCCCCGTATATTTCACGAATACTTAATTGGATCCCTTCTTTTATTTACTTTCTAAGATCAATTATGCTAACCAGGATTATAATTATACCTATAAGTGCTCTCTCAAGTCTCCAAATAAGTGTTTAATTCAATTAATATATTTATCTCTCAATAAATTAATTAAATCCTAATTTCTAAATAAATCCCTTTTTTTGGATATGTGAGGTCGACAAGTATATCTCTATCTTGACAACAAAATTATCTATTCATCATCAAACTTCAAATTCTCACATGATTATACCCAAATTCTATACACAATTTAGCTCTCTCAAGCATCAATCAAATAAACTAATCTATCTTATTAGTGGCCAATTAATAAGAAACATTAATATCAAACCAAAATTAAAGAAATTAAACTCAGATTTAGAAGACATGATAATGAATCAAGAATAACTAATGATAAGTGAATTCAACCAAAGAACAAGATCAAGATCTCCTCTGATTTCCTGAGTCTCCCTCCTCTGCAATTGCTCTCGCGCTTAAAGAAGAAGAAGAATCAACTCCCATCCAGATCTCTGTGCTACTTCTCTTTTTTTTTTCACTCCTATTCTGATCTTCACTTGTGCCTTCTTCCCTTTTTCTTTTTTTCAGCGTTTACTCCAATCTTGCGTTCTGCTTCTTTTTCTCTGTATGCCTTCTTCAAATTGCTGTAGAATATATATTGCTGCAGTAATTTTCTGTTTAATTGCCGTTGCATCTCTTTTTTTTTTAATTTATGAATTCTTGTTTTATCTAATCATCTTTCTTCAAGATATGATATGCTATCTACCGTGCATGATATGCAATAATAATAAAATAAATAATAATAATAATAATAATAATAATAATAATAATAATAATAATAATAGTAATAATAATATCACATGAAAGTTGTTTCCTATTCAAAAATATAATTTTATTGTTATTATTATTTTTATCAAGATTATTTTTATTATTAAGATTATAATTTGCTATCTCAATTTTAATATTTAGAATCAAATCCCTTAAATAATGCTCAAAATTGTTATCTTAACAAAATCTTATCTAAATCCATTTAATTTATTTTGGATAACTCCCAGATATATTAAAATATATCCTAAATTTATCTAAAAATAGGGAACCATCATACCCCCACACTTGCATCAAATCTTGTCCTCAAGATTTTAATTTGTAAACAAATAGAGAAAATATTGGAATCAAGATTTAAAATAAATATCACAAAGGTGAAATTAACTCAAACTCTTTAAGAGTAAATCTTCATAGAATTCTTTTCCACATTCTCAAAATGCAAGTAACAAGAAAAGAGAATTCATCAATAATAAAACACAAAGGCAATTATTCACACTTATCTCTCAATATAATTAAGGGCTTGTGTTTCTCTCAATTCCACTTATAGCAACTCATCTACCATAGGCTTGTATATCATCTCAATATCAAATTATCCCAATGCACACATACTTCAAAAGGCTTAATAATAGGTAGAACTTTAATTAGTGCCAAGCTGTTCTAGGAAAGATATATAGAATGAAGGGGTTTTTTTAATTTATTTTTTTTTTGCCATTGGAGGTTTCCTTTTGACGTGACCCTGCATATGGGTGATGTAACATCGGTTACTCAGTTACTCCAACAGTTTTTTTTAATCTTAAGACGTTGTAGGTCCCCTTTTGACACAACCCTGCACATGGGTGATGCAGCACCAGTTACTCAATTACTACAACAAGCACCTCAAGAGGCTTTTAGCCCAACTCATAACTCCTCTTTAACTCAATCGTTTGACGCGAGTTCCAACATTGGTGATGAAGTGCCCCCGGTTACTAAGTAAAGTCTAGAGATGTCAGCGGAGTTATTGTTATTTCTATTCATTCATTCTTTTTTTGTCCCTTCAATCTCTTTTTATTTATTTCACTTAGCATTAAACAAAGTAAATAATGAAAATAATTGCCCAAATCATGTGTGTATACAAAGGGAATTTTCAGTTTCAAAAGATATTCAAGACAAGTTCTATAAATGAAATCATTATAAGTGTACTCTCTCATAAAAGAATAAAAGTATAGGCTCAAAATACCCTTATAGGTATAAATTACTCAACCCTTATCTACTCACATTCAAGAATGCAAATTCTAATTCTAATAAGGCTCAATCATTTCAAGTCTAAGTCAAATCCACCTTAATAAAGAGAGAACTCAACTTCCAAAAGTAAAAAATTTGTTATTCACGAGTTTCTAAAATTTTTTTAATGCTCAATAAAAATTAAAAACTTAAGGACAAGTTGCACAAGTTAATATTGCCTCCCTCACACTACTTTTCACATTGTTCTCAATGTGAACATATAAGATGATGAAAAAAATGAGGAAGAATGACATTGCTTAATACTTTAAGGATGATGTAAGGGCCCGTTTGGTTCAAACTCATTGCACCCTCCAGTGCAGTGCAATGCAATGGTAATGTGATGCAATACTAATTACAGGGCAAGTGTTTGGTTAGATTTTTAAGCAAGGTGCAATGAGTTATTTTTTAATAATTATTTAAAATTAATATATCA
>JBAGKO010000013.1:22843239-22854578 GCA_037177275.1 Acacia concinna
GACGTGGCAGCAGATTGTGTTGAAGGCCATGTGGTTGTCTCCTTGTTGGTTGTGGTTGGATAGGTCGGTGGTTCAGTCGGCGGCGGTCATCGCCGCCTGACATGCTGCGTAGGCTTGGGAGAACTGCCGGAACCGGCCGACGTAGCGCATCACGTAGGTCTTCCGGTTCAGGAGGTAGGCGTCGAGGCCTTCACGCCCGCGCACGTCCGAAGACACGCACGACGGCATGATGCAGGGCTCGAGTTCTGGGTGGTTCGCACTGAACCTACGTCGCGAGTTCTTGGGCAGCTGCGACTCGATCATGTGGTTTGCTCCTTCTAGAATTTCCTCTTCCACAGCCTGAAATTCCCATCCAGGCAAAATTTAAGTGAAAGTTGTATTTTCATCAGTAAAATATTGGTTGTGATATGATTAGAAGCCTGTTTGGTGTTGTGGATGTGATTACCATAAAAACAATTAGCTTTGTAGAATCATATTTTATGTATTCATGGTCCGGTATGGCTTTTTATCTGGTCTAACCAGCTTGGTGTTTTCTTATAATTTCATGAACTGTGTTTTTTTCAAAAGCACCATAGGTCTAACTTGTGAACTGAATGAGATGTTTTATAGCTTACACCATAGGTCTAACTTGTGAACTGAATGGGATGTTTTATAGCTTACTTGGCTCTCCTGAATCTGCTGGTTAACATGCTCTAATTGTGTTTCTCCATTTAGATTCAAAATAAGATTCAGGAGACTTTTCCATTCATTATTAATGTTCCTATTTCAGGGGCTTAGGCAGGACGTTATTGTTGATTTGGTGGAACAGTGTCAAACATATAAACAGAGAGTAGTTCAACTGGTCAACTCAACTTTGTAAGGCCAGATATATATCTTTGTGATACAGTGGTATAATGATGGTCATGATCATTTTCTTGTAATTTACTGTACACATTTGATTGGTTATATGTTTTTATCACTATTCAAAGATCAATAGAGCTATTATGATGATTTATTTTATCATTTCAGCGATGAATCACTGCTGTGCCAAGGACTAGCTCTGAATGATGATTTGCAGCGTTTACTGGCCAAGCATGAAGCCATTGCTTCAGGAATTCCTGCTGAAAATCAACCAGAGAAATCGAAGGCTGCTCCTGCTGGAGCACTTGTTAATTTAGACAGGCCTTTAGTTGACACGGGAAATACTAGCAGGTAAACTTATGTGAAGTAATCCATTGTCCATGACTATTCTACTTTAATTTTCATTCCATATCAAATCTATTCCTCTGCATGTTTATCATTTTTTTAACCATAGAAAGATTCGTTCAATCCATCATAGTTTTATTAGCAGGTAAACTTATGTTTATCATAGTTTTGTACTGAAGTGAAATCATTGCTCGTTTGCTGTTAGGAAGAGATTCTTGGGGATGACAGTGAATTGAAAATGAGTACTACTTGTTACGATCATTTAGCTGACACTAGGGTTTCTTTGCCAGTCTTCCTGTTTTTTGTTTTTAAAGGTCAATTGCCATTCATTTATTTTGAGTAGTCAAATTTTTAGCTTTGCCAGAGAAGTCACTGCTGTTTATGCAGTATAGCACATAAGGGAGTTTTAATGCAACTATCATAAGCTACCACTTTTATGTTTTCTTCACACAATTTCAGTTGATTGGATTTCATCTTTGATGAAATATATCCAAAGATATAGTTTTCGACAAAGCACAGTGGCGTCGTGCGATCCATGTAGCTGACCCTCGCCTAGTGGGATTAAGGCTTTGTTGTTGTTGTTGTTGGATTTCATCTTTGATGAATCAGGTTGTAGGTTTTACTTTTTGGCTATGGACTTTGCGCTATATTGATTTACAAATTTGAATAGCTTGAACTTTATCCATGCAAATGAGAAATAAGACCAGTTTCTTCTATCTTTTTGTCCGTGGTCTGACACAAGATTAATTTCAAATGTATTCCAAGTTGACTTGACAGTAACTTGACCTATTAGTTGCCTTCTGGTTATTTGACAGTTAGTTTGTCTGTTTTCATTTGTGCAGATCTGCTACTAGGGCTGAAGCAGGGTCACAAACATTGAATCAGTTATTACTTCCCGCACCTCCCACATCAAATGGGTCAGTTCCCCCTGCACAGGCCGGTCCAAGTATTGACCTGCTCAGTGGTGATGATTATAACTCACCGAAAGCAGAGAATTCACTTGCACTTGTGCCTGTTGGAGATCAGCAGCCAGCCGGTGCTCTGTCACAGCAGAACGCCCTTGTGCTTTTTGATATGTTTTCTAATGGAAATAATGTACCAACTCCAGTTAATACCCATCCAGTAATGTCAACCAATGTTGGCGGTCCAGTTAGTCCATTAGTTCCTCAAGTTCAACACCAACAAACTTCATACCCTCAAGGTGGATTTTACCCTAATGGAAGTGTGACAAATATGGGGTCCCCTCGCTATGAGCAGTCACTGCCATATTCCCAAAGCACCAGTCCTGCATGGAACGGTCAGGTTGCGCAGCAGCAACAGCCACCTTCACCAGTTTATGGTCAACCTGATGCTTTATTTTTGTGGATTAAAATATACTCTTGTTTGGCACAAATCCTTTGCAATTACATTCTTGTTTTTAATCAATGCAATAATGAATCCTGATCATGGCTTTATGGCATTCCCTATTCTTTGATGTATTTTCCAATCTGATGTGTTGATTGCATGTTCTACAGGATCTGCGCTCTCCAATTTTGGACATTACTTGCATCACTGACATTTTTCCTTTGTGGTCAGTAGGTTCGCCAAGTGGTGGATCATTGCCGCCACCTCCATGGGAAGCTCAGCCAACAGACAATGGTAATTCTTTAGCAGGCTCACAATATCCACAGCCAGTGCAAGTTACTCATGTGATCGTGACACATTTACAGACTCCTGCACATCCTCAGAGTCCTCAAGCAGTGGGTAATGACCAGGTTGTTGGCATGTATATACCGCAGAATGCTAATGGCCATATGCCGGCAATTAACCCCCAGGTTGGTCAAAGCAATCAGTTTGGCTTTTATCAGCAGCAATATCAGGGAGGTGTAGTACCCTTTATGGGCATGGTTCCAAATCTGCAAGCTTCCATGTATCCTCCACAGATGTATGGCAACCAGTACACAGGATATGGCTACGGCCAGCAACAGGTTCCATACCTTGAGCAGCAAATGTACGGCCTATCTGTTAGAGGCGATGGTGGTTTGAGAAATTCATCCTACCAGGTTTCTTCATCATCTCATGCACCACCTGGAAAGCCTTCCAAGCCTGAGGATAAGTTATTTGGGGACCTTGTTGACATGGCAAAGGTGAAGCCAAAGCCCACGCCAGGTCGAACTGGCAGCCTGTAAAAACTTAGTTGCTTTTGCATTTTCTCGCCTGATACTTGTTTGTGTCTGCCCATTCCCCGCCACGGCGCCACCCCTTCTTTTTTAATTTCTTTCTTTATTCTTTACCTTTTTGTGTTATATATTTTTTGGGTTATTTTCTCCTTTTATATTGCTTGCCTAGCATTATGATCATGCACATTCATTCTAGAGAAAACAGAAAAATAAAGAAGCAAAGTTAGCTACAGCACCCTGTGGTTCTGCTTAGTTTTTCAGATATTTATTGCTCTGCCTTCCGCGTTACCCATAATCAGCAACTGAGACGTGGAGAAATAAATCGGTATGATTTTCTGTTTGAAGATGGCAGAGGGATTGATAAAGCAATTCTTTCTTTCTTTTTGTTTTTTGATACAGCGGAAATAAATATTGGAGTATTTTTCTTTGGTCGTCTATAATTGGATATAATGGCTGTACTTTTGAAACCATAACTTTTGGTATTCTACTTATTTATAGTTGTTACTCAGTTGACACATGCATTGTCATTCATCAAACTGATTCTTGTAGAAGCTGCTGGAATGGTTCTTTTCTCTTCTCTTCATAGCTATATTCAGACATGAATTGGATCCAATACGAAATGTATTTGTTTAATTCAGTTTGGATATGTTAATGCTAAGTTGGTAAAGAGAGTAGTCGATCTATACATGCCATTAAATACCAGAACAATTAATTTTAAACATAATCTCAATATTTAAGTACGTACAAAATTATATTGACTAGATGCGAATTGCGAGGCTTCGGACGGCCAGGGTTCACTCCGTGGTCCTGTCCTATTGCGCACGGCAAAGCCAGAATATTTCCTTCTTTCATTCAAATATTTTTTTATTATTATTCTAATGTTATATATAATGATAATGATAATAATTGCCTAATTGGTAAGATTTTTTTAGGAATATTTCAGAAAAATAACATTTGAATTTCAAAAATTTCAAAAAGTTTGTTGAATTTAGGAAATGACAGATTCCTATATGGTACTAATCTGAATTTTTTAGAATTAAAAAATGGCAAAACTATAACAAAATGCGTAACGGAATGATAAAATTCGATATTGATGTATTTTGACATAATTCGTAAGGAAAATAATTAAAATTGAAAAAAAAATAATAAAACTTGTTTTGACATTATTCGTAAAGTAAATAACTAGAATCATAATAGAAATAACAAAATTCAACCCTAGTGTATTTTGACATAATTCGTAAGAGAAATAACTATAATTATAATAAAAATAACAATATTCAGAATTTTTATCTGAATTTTAAAAAACCCAAATTGGTATCAGGTAGGAATCTGTTATTTCCTAAATTCAACAGACTTTTTAGGATTTCTTAAATTCCAATGGTATTTTTTTAGAATTTTCCCTTCTTTTTTTTCCCTTGTAGTGTGATGTCCGAAGAAAATGCCTTGATTTTGGTATTGAAAACTGTAGTATCAAGGATCAGTGCATAGTTTAGGCCTTTAACGGTAGGGTTGGGTATTGGCATATTATATTGAGAATTTTTTTGGCCAACTATTATCTTGAGATTGAAAAGTATTGAAGGGAAGGAAAGAGAATTTTTCTACTAAAACACTATGGTTTGGTCGTTGGAAATGATAGAAACGAAATGAATTGAGGTGATAACTAATAAAATAGATTAAAATAATAATGACTATTGGTATGTTTTTGTAGAATAGTTATAAACTAAATGCTTACAATCAGGAATTTAGATTTCTAATTTTTAAAGAATAATTATTATCACGAGAGAGACTATTTTCATATCTATAATTAACTATACATTATTTTAGAATAAAATTGTATAAAAGATATGTTTATATCAAAATATATGTTGTTATTATGAGAAGGGTTATTCTATAATACTTTCATTTAATTTTTAATTAGGTACTTGTTTGTTTTTTCCTCCTAATGAAATCATTAATTTTCCCTTGTTAACATTATTAGCTACTGTTACTTTGCTCTATTAACACTGTTAGCACCTACACTAGAGTTAATTGTACAAACAAAACAAACTTGAAGCATTTATTTAGAAAGACTAATCACAGCGTACGGGTATCAAATTAAAAATTGAATAAATTATATGCACCCATAAATATGTCTTCCCTTCTATAAATCATAGAGAGTTGAAGGAGACAGAATTTATCCATACGTATGGGAAGCATCCTGGCCTCCAAGCTGCGTTAATCATGGGATGTAAGAAATCAAGAAGAGAAAAATGATTAAGACAGTAAAAATATTTATTATAATTAGAGACTAATAGATGCTAGTCTTATTAAAAGGAACTATGACTGCTTAAACATGTTGAATCATTATAAATACAAAAAACATTTTTAAGAGGGATTAACTCAATTGGACTTGACAAAACTCAAGCCCAACCTAACTACATAGGCCATATTTAAAATTATAGTGTCATCAAATTTTTGTTAGTGAAATAAACTATTTTAGTATATTAGATGACTAAGATGTAAACAATACTTTATAAATTACAATGTGAAATTAAACTTGTCCACACACATGCATGCATCCACGCATACGTAGTGGCTAGTGGGAGAAGAAAGTGTTAGGGCGGCACTCTTTTAGCCACCCTAATTTGAAAGAAATAAAATTAATACTCTCTCTGCAGTTGTCAATAAAACGCATGTTTGTCTAATGTAATTAAATTAATGAAATTAATTAATATAATATGTATTTTTAAATAATTAAGGTATTAAAATAACTTTTAACTTTTTTAAAAAATACTCATAATTTTTTTTGATAAAAAATAACAATAAACTTTTAAAACTGAGGCAAACCCACTAAATCCAATTAACTTCCATCAATTACTTTGAGGCAAATTAATCTTTTAACTCTTAAAGTTTTGACTCACTTATAATTCAGCCCTCTAGATTTTTAACTTGCTTGCAACTTAGTCTTTAATGTTTGAGTCATCTTTTGTGACATAAAAATGTTAAAATGCTGATGGATATTACATAAATGAAAAAAAAAAAAAAAACAATGTCCCTGTCCTCACCAACTCACATCCCCCACTGTCTCTGATTTCTAAAAACCTCGTTGGGCATTCACGACTTTCATGACATATCCTTCTTGAGCTTGTTTCAACATTAAGGTGAGATTGATTTTCCAATATTAAAAGGCCTTCAAAATTATAAGTATTATGTAAAAAATCTATACTTCCATTTGTTATTGTAGTAAAATCTCAAGGGTAATTGAAAAGTCTTTTTTATATATATACAAACTATACGTGTTTATACAAGATAAAGTGAGACAATATCATAAATAACTTGATTCAATATACATAATTACATAATATTTCTTAATATAGTTCTAACATAAGATTCTAATAATAATATCTTGCATAATCCTAACACTCCCTCTCAAACTGGAAGCTTGAATTTGAAAATTTTAACACTTCCCCTCCAAGTTAGAAGCAACTTAGACATCATATTAGCAAGGAAAGGATGACCGTAGAACCGCCAAATCCATAGCTTCCACCAATAATCTATTTCTTCAGAGAGGGATCCAGGGACCAAAACAACAAGAAAAGACTAAGAACTGAAGGAGACGACAACTAAAGGCAACAAAAGCAACCTGAAATATTCAAATCAACCCTAACATGCTCCAACAAACGAGCAATTATATCCAATGATACAAATCAAAAGAGTAAATCCTACTCCAACAAACAGTCTCATAAGAAACCAAACAACACTCCAAATGTCTCACAATAGACTAAACAATGCTCCAAAAATCTCATAAGAGACCAAAGCATTGATGAACAATGTCCCTCATAAATAACCAAACACCAAAAGAACGTAATTAAGGATGACTTAAAGAAAAAGTCCAAAATTTCAAAATGACTCAAAGAAAGAGTCCAAAGTTTCAAAATGACTTATAGAAAGAGTCCTCTAAGTCCAAAAAGTCATAATGACTCAGAGAAAGAGTCCAAAATATCATAATAACTCAAATAAAGAGTCTCGAAACAACCAACCCAAAACACAATTACCATAGTAGACCGCCATAATACCCAAACGGTGATGTTAAGACCATCACCACCAACCCAGAATATCTCTCTCTAATAGACGTAAAACGCAATTCAGAAAGACTAGGCTCTGATACCATGTAGTAAAATCTCAAAGAAATCAAAAAATTGCATTTCTCATATACAAACCATATGTATTTATACAAGAGGGAAGGAGACAACATCATAAATAACCTGATTCTAATTTCTGATTCTATGCTAATATACATAATTACATAATCTTTCCTAATATAGTTCTAATATAAGATCCTAATAATAATATCTTACATAATCCTAACAATAATTAAGAAATAATTAATGAAGATAAATAAAGTTATCTTACAATTATATATGAAAGGTGTGTTTGGGTTAAAATATGGCTTATGAAAAATAAAACGTGGAAGTAATAGTAATTTAAATGTGTGTGTATATATTCAATTAAATAGAAAAATATTAAAAGAGAGAAAGAAAGAAAGAGGGGCAGTAGAAAAGAAAAGGAAAAAATAAATAAAGTGACCCCTTAGTTTAATCACTTATATTAGCCGACCACCACAATTCACCATTTAGTAGGGAGTGGCTTCTCTCCCTGGCCACTCCCATCCCTGTCCCTAAATGACACCGTTTTAGTGTAATTTGGGGAGGGGGTCTTGCTATTTTTTTTTAATTTTTTTATAAAAGATTTAAATTTAAGTATTTTATTTTTAAATCCCATCTAATATCCTAAAATGATTTGTCTGTGGATCATATACTATAAAATAATTTTTAGCAGCAACAGTATCTGACAGGTTGCACTTGAAATATTTTTTCAATAACATTTTATATCTTAAATTAAATTTTAACTCATCCAATATTCAATATCCAAAATTTATGGTGCTCTTTGCTGTTAAAAAAATATTTTATGGTACATGGTTCTGCACCATAATTATTTTTCTAGTAGCAATAAAATATTTTTCTAATAGCAATGAGTACAATAAATTTTGTATACTGAGTATTGGATGAATTAAAATTTAGTTTAATATATGAAATGTTATTGGAAAAATATTTCAGGTGGAACCTGTCATATACTGTGTACTGCTAAAAATTATTCTATAGTACATGATCCACAAATAATCATTTTAGGATATTAGGTGGGACGTAAAAAAAATACTTGAGCTTAAATGTTTTATAAAAGAAACTAAAAAAAATAGCAAGATCCCCTCCCCAAATGATACCAAAATGGTGTCATTTAGGGACAGGGACAGGGACAGGAGTGGCCATAGAGAGAAGCCACTCCCCATTTGGCATCTATGCGAAATGGTGAAAGACAGAGAGTAGAGCGTCGTGGTCAGGAGCTTCATCAAGATTTAAACATTTGGACATAATTTATGTAACCAAAATCTTTTCTTTTCAACAAACCTTCTTCATAAAAGTTGTTCTATTCGTTATTATCTTTTCAATGATAGTAATTTTGTTTTGATTAGAGGAAATTTTTAGAGTTAAGGTTTTGGAAAGTTTTGAGTTTTGACAATATAATACTATAGAAATATTGAGGGATATTAGTAGATAGTTTTAGTTGGTTTATATTTTTTATTTGGTTGTTTTATGATTTTATAATTATTTTTAGTGAAAGCAAACCAAAAAATGGTTATTTTGGACTTGTGTGACTTATTAAATTTGTGTTAAATAATTTATTTAGGCTATTGAAGGTATTATTAAACTTTTAATCGGTTTAGATTGTTAGAAAAATTTGAGATTTATAAAATAAAAATTTTATATTGAAAATCTAAATTTTAAATTGGGGATTTTATACCGTTATATGTAATTGGTTTTAACTTATGATTTAAATGAGTTTTTTGAGTTGAGGAAAGTATTAAATTAAGCTTAAAACAAATAGTTGGGATTAAAGTGTGAAATTGTAATTTTTTTGGGTAACTAATTCATAACTTATAAATTAGGTAAGTAAGTTAATTATCCAAATTGTGTTAATTGTTTAATTTATATATTAAATTTGTACTACATTACCACATAGATTGATTTGTGACTGGATTGTGGTTACTACTTTTATTTGTTAAAGATTGTAAGGTTTAGCTTGGAGTTGAGGTAACCGAGGTTAATTTATTCTTTATGCTGGTGTTTTCTAAACCTTACTTTAATTTTATCTATACTACTTGTATGTATTTTGAAAAATCATATGTATGTTTGAATATTAACTTGTTTCAGTGAAATAGTGTATTTTCCAATTTCTACGTATGATTTGTGATTATAATTGAGTTATTATTGTTGTGATGATTATGATGTATATAAAATGTTACTGTTGTAAAATGCTTCTGAAAATTATATTAAGTATATTGTGTTCTGTTATGTGATATGTTGGGTTTTATAGAAGAGATATAGTGAAATTGTGTGCCCATTAGCTCTCTCTTTCCTGGCTTGAATTTGAGTTGAGTGTTTTAGGTGGACATTTCTCTGTTACAGTATATCGGTGGTGGCATGGGAGAAGGCAGTATTCTTGAAGTGACTAGCTAACTTTTGGTGGGGTATACTAACACTGATAAATTGTACTATGTCTAAAAGATATAAGGAGGAACAAAATGGATGAGTAGGGATGATTTAATTATTGAATGTACTATATATTGTTTTACTATTGAGAAAATGCTATGATTATTGATAAACTTGCTTCTTTGACTTGCAATCTTTTCTTGCATATTTTGTAAATTGATTTTGGTTGTTGGGACTTCATGTCTTATTATTGATATTATTTTCAGGCGAGACCTTTCATCTGAGTAGAGGTCAAGGGAAGCAAGTAGGCAGAGGCAAAGGCGATAGTAGCCTTGTTTGCCTCTTGATTTTTTTGGGGATTGTATTGTTTATATATTACTATCATATGGCCATCATATTCTAATATACTTTCACTACTACAAAAATCGCGTCTTAGACCTAGTGAAAAAGGCTTTTTAGACCTGTTCAAGATGAGGTCTTGATACATCTAGTTTAAAAAGTCCGTGACTTTTAAGACCTGTTGGTAGTAATTTTTAGACCAGTCGCTCCATAACATGTCTAAACAATCTAACATTTTAGACCTACTTTAGTTTATATCAGGTCTAAAATGTATGATATTTTAGACTGGTTATTTAGACACCACATCTAACATTCTTTTTTAAGACCTTATATTTACCATATCAGGTCCAAAAATGTCTACTATTTAGACCTTATACTTCTTACAACTGGTCTAAATTGTTTCATATTTTTTTAAAATATATGACATATTTCTTCCTCTATCCCATCATCCAAGCCAGCACTTAAAATGACTCAAAAGTCAATAGTCTAAAAGAATAGAGTTCAATCCAAAATGTTTCAACAACTCAATAAGTTACAAATTGAATTATAACAATTTAAAAAGCACAAAAAATGAAATAATATTCCAATAATCTTCCAAATAAAGTGGTGACAAATTTAGTCAAACAACTATTTATCATTCCAAGGTTTATGAACTACATATATGATCTAATATGAGCCAAAATACATATAAAATGAGAATGAAATTATACCATGATGTTTCTTAACAACTACACTAGACCTAAACTCACTATTGCTGTATAAGCTCATAAACGAATTTAGCACAACGTTCGCGGATAAAGTAAATATCTTCTTCAGGAAATGAATCAGTGAGCTCAAACAACTGTAACATGAATGTGAGAAAAATTATTAACATGCAAACTTAAAAACAATACAAAATTTTTAAAATACACATTTACCTTTTTAGTAAATTCTGTAATATCCAATTTTTTGGGGAACTCATTAGATCATGATAGAAATATTATTGTATGATTTTATGAGGAATTTAAGAGAAACAATTGGACATATAAGGTCAATAAATTATCTTGAGGATAAAGACATAGAATTATTTTAAAGAAGGTCAAGATGATAAATGGGATAAATATTAGAGGTTACAATGTATTATTTTTTA
>JBAGKO010000013.1:22854678-22879773 GCA_037177275.1 Acacia concinna
ACTGAAGAGAATCTGTCAAACCAAGCATGAGAACTTTGTTTTAAACCATACAAAAAATTTCTTGAGCTCCGTCAAAGGTGGTCAACTCGTCTCGGCGTGCTGAACCCAATGAGCTAGCGCGTGGCACAATCGGAGCTTGGATGAAAGAGATCTGGATGAAATAGAGGGAAGAATTGACCGCCGACAACGAACGAGACTGAACTGAAGCGCAACGCAAACAAAAAAACCCTAGTAAACTTAGCGCCCTAATAACATGTAGTAAAATCTCAAGGGTAATCGAAAAGTTTTTTTCTCTCATATACAAACCGTACGTGTTTATACAAGAGGAAGGGAGACAATATCATAAATAACCTAATTCTAATTCCTGATTCTATACTGATTATATGCTAATATACATACTTACATAATCTTTCATAATATAGTTATAACATAAGATCTTAACAATAATATCTTACATAATCCTATTGTTAAAATATGAGAAATTGTGTGATAGGTATACTGTAAAATGTAAAGTGGGCGTGCTTCAACTTTTTTTAATCCCTTCCTCTTCCAAGCCATTTATCATTTATCATTCAAAAGTTATGAAATCCCTTTTTCCAAAATAGATTTTTCTTATATTAAAGTGGGATGCATGTCACTGATGCCGTTTCTATCAAATAGAGGCAGAGGGGGATGAGAACAATGTTTTATATTTTCAAAATTTATATAAAATCCACTTAAGTAATTTTTAATAGTATTTTAACATTTTTGACACATGAGATGACTCAGAAATATTAGGAATTAAGTTGTTGCAAGCAAATCATAAGTTTAAGGATTTAATTATAAGTTATAAAAAACTTCAAAGGTCAAAAGAGAAATTTTTCCCATTATAATATATGGAAGTTAGTTGGATTTAACAGTTTTACCCTAATTTTAAAATTTTATGGTTACTTTTACATTTTTGAAAAAAGTTCGAAAGTTATTATACCACCTTAATGCTTTTCTAAAATAATCTAATCATTTTCTTTAATTTTTTTATTCCTTCTTCTTGATTGTTATTGTGAGAACACCAATATGGGTAAATTAAAAAAAAAACTGACAAATATAAAAATTATGTGATGTATTTAAAATAAAAATCAAATTTATAAATTTGTCTTCTACTAAGGGTAGATTGCATGAGTTAGACTACTAGACTTTGGTGGTCTGCCTATTTTCTGCCAGGTTCACACACACAAAATATATAGTATTGTGGTAACTGTTAAGTGTATACTTTGATAGTGTCTTGTTGAAAATGCTGAAGGAAAATGTTATTCAAAACCTTTAATTATAATTTTAATTTTAATGAAATATTTTTCTGTTTTAATCTAAATTCTAAACTTATCACAGCTAGCTCACGTTTAGATGGAGAATTGCAACTTTATTATTGACAAAACTGATTCAGTTTTATCAATAAACTAAAGTTTTTGCCCCATGGAAATAATTAAATGGGCTATATATAATCGTCCTTTCAACATTTAAAATAAGATAGGCTTCTGCAATTTTTAAGATAAAAAAAAAATACACACAATTTAATGTTCACTACAAATTTAGAATTAATATATATATATATATATATATACATATTTCCAGCAGTTCATGTACTCATGTATATTAATTCACGTAACCAAAGTTGGTTTGTATAGAGTTTACTCTACTTTTGCGGTGGTCACGGGTAATTTTTTTAAAATCCAAGGTTACGGTTCGTATATAGGTAAGCTGAACGAGAAAAAACTAAAAAGACGATTACTTCATTTCAGTAACTGAAAATCCATACACCCTATACTATACTATATATAGCATAAAAATTATTTACTCAAGCATAAAAATTAATAAAGTAATTTGATGTTTCTGATCAGATTATAAAATTTGACAATGATATTTCAAAGTTGCAACATTATTAAATTTTAAAATATCGGTATGAAATTTCAACACGTCAATGTCAAAATATTAAATGATATTTTTCGTTCTCAAACTGTCATCCCCCTGAGAAAATTGGTTTCTTTATTTTATTTTATTGTTTTTTAAAGTTGCCTGGGCTATGACCTGATTGTATATACTGATTTTTTTTTCCAACAAAAAACACACAAAATCACTGCTTGAGCTCGCATAAATTAAACTTGGTTATTCATTCCAGAGAGAATTCCTAAGCTAATTTCAAGCTTGATATTGAATATTACGTTGGTTACTTATCCTTGTAATATATATATATATATATATATATATATTCACCAAGGATAATTAGGTCGGCCAACCACAACCAGGCTTTGATTAATTTGTGGCATTAATAATATGGACCATTTGGATGTATTATTAGTGGAAGTCCCTCACGTCATTGGGCTACACATGAAGCTTTTCACACAGTACACCCAAGTTACATCTATGTTATTCCATTATTACTACTCAGATTCTTAAAATAAGACTTAATTGAGGAGTTAATTTTAAATATAAGATTTATTTATCATATTTATCAATAAATTAAATAAATAAATAAATCTTACATGATGGTCCAAAAGGCACAATTTATTTCAAATCTCCCCTCCCTAGAATGCAGACACCTATACCACCCTAGTTGTTTTTTTCTTTTTTTGAACAAGACTGATGATCAGCTTACGGATGGCAAAGGATCCAAAGGCATATGATTTGATGAGATTTCAAATTTCTATGAAACTCTTCACATCTTTAACTTAAAACAAGTATTAGATTTATCGTGATTTACATTCCTCTTATTATATCTCTAATTATTCAGCATAACTTTTAATTAACATGCTATGATTTCGCTTACCTTAACTCATAATTTCCAACAACTTGATTCTAATCAGAGGACCTGTTTCCTTCTAAGAATTAATAATTCAGGCCCAACGAGACCGACCAATTAAGTTAGTATAGTGTGATAAAATGAAAATTTGGTTGCGACTTCAGTTGAGGTACTAATTGTTGTTATAAATGCAGTTGTTTGGCTGTCAGGATCAACACAAATAGGGAAATTAATAGCTTAGCTAGCTAGCCATGTCCCATTCTGCAAAAGTAGAAAAATGAAAGAGAGAGTTTCAAAACTAAGAGACATGTTCTTTTAGCAACGGCGTTGTAGCCTAATTAATGGCTTGAAAACTTCACTGTAAGTGATGTGTATTGTAACCTCGTGTTACGTTGTTAGTATCTACGTTTTCATTTAATCGTGTTTGTAACCTCGTGCGTTGTTAGTATCTACGTTTTAATTTAATCTGTCGCGGAAATCATTCAAAAATCACCTTAATATTGCCTTGAAAATCTTTTTTTTATTTTAAAGTCACTTAAAAAGTTTAAAAACGTAGTAATACTATATTAATAACAAACTTTAAAAACGGAACATGCACATGGCCACTTGTGCGCGCGCACGTGTGTGTGTGTGTGTGAGTAACAGATTAATAAAACAAGTTAAGCATATGCTCTGGTCTCATTCATAATCATAAACGCTTGGGAAGCAACATGGTGATGATGGTGAAGATGTAAGTTGAGAGTGACGGTGTTGCTGTCATTGTTATATGTATGTAAATGCACTCACTCCTCAAGGCATGTGTATGTCTTCTGTCTACAATCCACACACACACACACAACATTTCCCCTCTTCTTCCAAAATGTATTTCCTTTACCCATCAATTTTAATTTGTGAAATAAAATATATTGTGCTCTGTGGGTGTGTGTGTTTTTAATTAATTAATTAGAAAGGTAATATAAAATCGTGCGATGTATAAATTAAATTAATTGAAGCACGCCAAAGTAAATATATCGATATACTGTGTATTAATTGATTGTTAATTAACATTGTGAGAAGTACGTACATGATTAAAAAATTAATGAGTAATTATTAATGTCTGTGATAACTGCAGGTCTTGCAGAACTAAAGGCCAAATACATGGAAGCAATGGAAAGAGAAGATGTGAAGGCCATTATCTTGACGTAAAGTATGTGTCTTCATTTTTTTTTTATCTTAATTATAAAATTTAATTAATTTTTTTAAAGAATTTTTTTAAAAAAAACAAATGATGTTATTTTAAGATATTAACATTTATAGGTTTTTTCAACCTATATAATTTGACTTATGAACTATTACATAATATAATAAAACACAACATGATATGATTAAGAATAATACAATTAATTTTTTTAATATTGTCTAAAAAAATCAACTAAGTCTTATAATTAAGACAAGAGAGAGTAGCTTTGATTGCAGCATGCTTCTCTTGATTTTTTGAAGTTGCTAGTTTGGTTTAAGTTATTCCACATATATGGAAGTTAAGTCTGATATACACGATGCATGCTCGAATTTCTTCGGCAAAATTTATATGCATTTTGGAAATAAACTTTTTAGTGAATTATAAATTCTATATACGAACAGATCGATCTTTACCATATTTTAACTGATGGTCTTTAATTTCAATTGAGTCCATATTTCTTCTTAAAAGGTGACGGTGGGAAATTCTCTGGAGGTTTGGACATATATACGTGTGATGCGGACAATGCAGAAAACTAGCTGGTAATATTCTGTCGTACGGATTATTTGTTACATACCTGACAATAAAACTAATTTACTTCTTTAATATAGGTATGGTTGTATTAGTTTTTAAAAATAACTTTTACGGATTCTGAAATAAGTACGTAAATGAAATTTTGTCTAGACTTGTAATAATTTAAATTTGGAAGTTTTCCAAACAAATCCTAAATAAAAGATTTTAAGAAATTTTCCACGTTAATAAACTAGCCACATATCAACCGATAATAAGTTTTCAACTGGCCTTGCAGGTGACGTCTCAATTATAACAAACATATCCCGTGATCTCGCGGTTAATGTTATTGAAGGTCTAAAAGTTATCTGTTAATTAATTTTGCTTAAAATTGCATAGTTACTGACTGACTGGCCACCGACATGGCTAGCTAGCTCTATGTTAAAACTAAGATTATTTGATAAAAGTACTAGATTAAGGGGTACTAAATTAAAGGTTAGTGAGTCAAATTGAAGATAAATTGATGAGTATGTGAAAATTTTATGTTTATGTATATAATTTTTTTTTAAAAAGGAAAAGAATGATTTTGTTTCTTTTTTTTTTTTAAATAAAAAGAGGCCTAGGTCAGATCACCAAATGAGATGGATTTAACTGGCAGTTTAACAGTTCTTGAGTCAGACCGGCCAATCCAATTCGGTTCACAAATATGGGGTAAAAGTTAAAACTTAAAAGTGACCTTAATATATATACATTTCTTTAAATGGTAACTTTAGAGGGAAAAAGCCTTCAGTCGCTGCCGTACAAGGATATATGCCCTGGCCACTGGGGCTGGGAGGCGATCTTGAGTTGGCCATGGTAACCTGATTTTGTTTTCCCTCTCAAATATCTATCAAACCTTTTTCTTTGTCATGAATCAATAACCAAAGAACTCAAATTAAAAGTTACCAAGTGGTCCTTTTTTTGCTCATCGTGTGTGTATATATGTTTGTGTGACATAAATCCAAATGAAAGCATATACTCAAGCTAATAATATATTCCCTCCGATTCCAATTATAAAAATTAATTGAAAATTTGATTTGGTCATAAATATAAGACCCCTATTCACATTTTTTTCAATAGTTAACCAATTTTTCTCACACTATCTTTGTTAATACTTCATTATCTATTTATGGTTATTAGATCGGAGGGTAATTTTGGAAAATTAGGTCATATTATAATAATTAACTAATTTAACTAATATCCTTAATTATTTTAAAAAAGTCAACAGAGTCTTATAATTAAAATAAGATGGAGTATAATTAAGCATACACAAACGCACGCACTATGTCTGTAAATCTTATATCATCAGTCATCACAAGTAATGGTTGTAGTTACATAGTCAAAAAGTTATGCACATGATGGGTTAAGAGATAGGGAAAATCTTAAATAAATACCATATAAAATTGTAAAATCTTAAAAAGTCAGTTAACACGTGAAAGATAAATAGGTGTTAAGGGAGTGATTTGAAATTTTAAAATGTTGTATTTTTACTAAAATATGCCCATAAATATATTTTTTTTTGTAAAAAAAGAAAAGAGAACCTTGCTGGCGCTAGAGCTCTGCCGATTGGCACCACCCCATGAGGGCCTTCGGGGCTTTAGTGACAACTTGAATAAAGGGGTTAACTATTTGAGTATAACAATTGACTGCTTGAGTTCCCTAAACCCTGTCCGATCTCATTGATAAGTTCAAATGTAATGACACTTGAATATAACAATTGACAATTTGCGCTCCTTGGATTTTTAATATATAGTTATATTCAAGTAATTAATACACGAATACTCAATTTGTCATTACTTTTATTCAACTTGTCAACGAGATCAAATACTCAAATAATCAATTCCATTATTTAAATTGTCATAAGATTGAGCTCTGGCCATTGGAGGCTCACCAGTGGGTGGTGCTTGCCAGCAGAGCTCCAGCACCAGCAAGAGTTATTTTCTTTTTATTAAGGAGCATTTTAGTAAAAAGACAATATTTCAAAATTTTAGATTAATCACTTAATCCCTTTTTTTTATTTGCATGTGTTAACAGATTATTTAGGGTTTCATGATTTTAAATTGGATTTATTTGGGATTTTCTATAAGAACTACTAATCATTCACATATTATAAATGTTATTATTTATATATAATGACATAATTTGTGATTTTTTTATACAATTATTGAGCAATGGCTGATTAAATAATTAAGGATGTGATGAGCAGGAATGCAGTGCACGCATTGCCATGCCCGAAGCAAAACTTGGTTTGCCTGAGCTGACTTTCTGAGTCATTCCTGGATGTGGAGGTGTGTGTGTGTGTGGGTAACAGTTTACGTGCATAAAATCATTGTATGGCTTTAATTTCTGACAAAGGTATATGCCGAATATTCTTAATTAATTAACTCATTTTGTTTTAATTTGAGTTAAAGTGCTTAAATAGCCATCAACTTTTCTCAAAATGTAAAAATAACCATAAACTATTTTTTAGAGCAAAAGTAACCATGAACTTTTAAAAAAGGTGCAAAACTGTTAAGTCATTGTAGCGCCGTTCATTTTTTATAAGGGCTTTCTACAGTAACTTAACAGCTTGCTACAGTGACTTAACGGTTTTGCACTCTTTTAGGAAGTTTATGGTTACTTTTGCTCTAAAAAATAGTTCATGGTTATTTTTGCACTTTTGAGAAAAGTTAGTGGCTATTTAAACACTTTAACCCTTTTATTTTATTTTCCTAAGGTACACCCAGCGTCTTCCAAGGCTTGTTGGAGTTTCCAAAGCTGTTAACATGTTGGTAAATCATATACTCCTCTGTTCGTATTTATTAGACTATTTTAGATAATTCTAAAAAAAGCTTAAGAAAATTAATTATATTATTTAATAATGTCATATGTTGTGTTTTATTATATTATATAGTAGTTCATAAGTTAAACAATATAATTTAAAGAAAAACGATAAACTTTAATATCTTAAAGTAATGTAATTATCTTTTTTAAAATTTTGTTAGGATTCTTTAAAAAAGTTTTATAAATAGAAATAGAGGAAGTATATTTATGTGTGTTGTATGCCCTTTAATTATTAGGACACTACATATTTAATCTGGCCAACAACTTCGAAGTAGCTATAAATTAAATTATATTGTATTGTTGCTTTTAAGAAATTCTTTCCTCCTAGCTTAAAGTATAGTTCCTTTGGAGGAAGCTTTAACTAATAATTTGTACGAACACCGTTATGTAGACTCTACTGTTTGGCATATCAGTATGGGCCATTTATGGGATGTTTTGTGAGAAAAGATCTTATCTAACTGGATGTTTTTCTATTCTAATGTTTGGAAAAAAAGTTGTTAGATTGATCTATATGAGCTATTGGTCTTAAATAAAGAAGCGGTCAAATGTTGCTTTTTGTGTCTTATATCCATCGTATGTGTTGGGGACTGCAATTATAATAATAAATAAATGAGAGCAGTTGGGAGCACACAAATGACGACATTTCATTGCTATTTCTTTATTAAAAAAGAAAATATTTTGCCTCATTCACCAAACCCAATGGCCTTCTCCCATCATCATTTCACCTCTTGCGGGACTCACATGGCCTCATTCAGGTCAGAACCTAATGGCCCTCCCCCCCTCTCTGTTATAAGTCACTTATTCTACTTTCAATTCAAACATATATAATCTGACTTATCTATAAGTTCAATTACAAATAAGTCCGTTATTCCACCATTATTCCAAACACACCCTAAACCGACTTGAAGAAGTATTTATATATTTGAGCAAGGAAGAGAAGTACACATGTACGTTGTAATTGGGTAAAAACAGATAATATTGGCATGCATGTATGATTACCAATGAGAAGAGTTCAAATTTATATACTTCCTCCAGTCTTAATTATAAGGGTCCATTTACTTTTTAGAGAATCTTAAGAAAATCCTAAGAAAGCTAATTATATTACTTTAATATATTAAAATTTATTATTTTTCTTCAAATTGTGTTGTTTGACTTATGATCTAATATATAATGTAATAAAACACAATATATAATATAATTAAATAATATAATTAGTTTTTTTAGAATTTTCTTAAGATTCTCTAAAAAAATTAATGGGCCCTTATAATTAGGACCGGAAGAGTTCAAATGTAGCTTACAAATGCAATATATTGTTATATTCATTGAGTTTGTTATACCTAAGCTGTACATGAAGTGTATATATATTTGATCTGTGATTAATCAGAAATCACGATTTCATTTTGCCAAGTTACTTCTCATCACACAAATAGGTCCTGTCGTGGCTAATCTTTCAGGTTAACGCTGTGATCTTGTGAACCGAAAGACCTTGCCCACTTAATATATTTTAAACTTGATATGTGTGTGTCTATATATATATATATATAATATGTGCTTTGATTAGGATGCAGTCATCCGAGAGCATAATGTCGGAAGAGGGGAAGGAAACAGGGCTAATTGATGAAGTTGTATCAGCGCTGGATTTATTACGAGTTTCTCGTCTCTGGGCTTTAGACATAGCCGAGGGACGTAAACGCCGAACCAGTTCACTCTCCAAAACTCATAAACTTGCTTCACTGCCTCACCCATGCGATGGCTTCTTCAACACACAAACTGCTATGCCCCATGTATCACAAGGCCTGCCTCGATGTCATCAGATATGGTATTGGTTCTGGAGGTTATCTTGGTCTCTTCAAGGTATATAATTTACATTTACATATCACGTCGTTCTGGGATTCAAATTTCAGAGCTTTGGAGTTTATTATTAATAATATATACTACGTACGCTTGACTGACGTTCGTTATGAAAAACCAGCTACTCAATTCAACAGCAATTTAAGATACGAATATGTAGTATAACTCGCTAATGTTTATATATGTAAATTGTAGGAGGAAAAATTATTCGAAGAATTGGTGCTCTCAAATACTGCGAAAGCATTCGTTCACTTACATTTTGCTCAAAGGGAGACCTCAGATGTTGAGCTTCTGAAAAGTTCCAATTTCCAAACCAAAGTCTCAAAACTTTACTACCTTCGCAGTGTTCAAATATATATATATATATATATATAATTAATATGATGATATGATATGATTTTTTAATTTGAAAAAAAGTTGTTCTTTTTTACAAACTAAACACGATACAGGTTGAAGGCATTACTGAGGTGACGTGGGACTTACGCCACGCAAAATGAAGAAGGTTGGAGTGATTGGTTGTGGACTGATGGGTTCAATTGTATTGCCACTGCTCTTATCTTGGCGAACTTCAACGTTATACTCAAAGAAATCAGTACCGACTATCTACAAAAAGCTATAACAAAAACACAATGTTAATGTTTAATTTCATTCAGTAATCTATCAGTTGATCGAGTTCAAGGACGACAGACACATACATATTATCTGCTATGTAGCTATATATAATTATGTTAAACTTCTGTATTACTGATCGTATAAAGACAAAAGGATTACTACATTTGTCACTTAATTAGTAATGGGATTGTTGTGTGTGCCAGTAAATTAATCTGGAAGGTCTGTTGAGGAAAGGGAAGCTTGGACATGATAAGATAGTGAAGTCTCTTTCGATGCTTAAAGGTGTGCTGGATTTCTCAGACTTCAAAGACTTGGATATGATGATTGAGGTATATATCATCCCTCTTATCTGACCTTTTGGTTATCAAAGCAAGCCTTTGTTAGCTTCATGACTTTAACAAGTTGACTGTTTTGTAGGCTGTTTATGAAGTAGTGTCCCTAAAGCAATCAGTATTTGAAGAAGTCGAGAAGAACTGTCCTGATCACTGTATCTAGGCGTCAACTACATCTTCAATTCCACTGATTTAAATGTAATTGGAAATAAGACCAAATCTCAGGATCGAATAGTGGATCACACTTCTTCAGGTCAAAAACATTCAGAACTATGAAGCATTTATATATATAAAGGAAAAGTGCCAGGTATCTGAAATTTTCTCTTGTCACAATCTAGTCTTGCTCATATCATGCCTCTCTTGGAAATCGTACCGACAGAAAAAAGTAGCGCACAAGTGGTTGTTGCTGTTATAACAGTTGGGAAGGAGATGAAGAAAGTACCTGTGGTTGTTAAGAACTGCCCTGCTTTTGCTGTTAATCGCACTTTCTTCCCATATTCGCAAGCTTCCTATTTCTTGGCAGATTTGGGGATTGACATCTTCACGATTGACAAAGTAATCACCACATGTGGCATGCCAAGGGGGCCTTTCCAGTTATGTTTCTACGACTAATTCTTATTCCAACTATTATAACTGAATCCATTAAGAAAGACACTTGAAGGAATATATTTTGTGTTTGAACGACTCTTTTTCTCTTTTTCCTTTTGCAGGTTTCAGGACATAACTGGGTATGGAGTAGCCCTAGCTGCTAACAAAGAGATTGACAAAGCCTTCTCAGATAGTACATACATATCTCCTCTAGTTGATCTTATGGTCAGCAGTGGCGAAAAGGTGCTCATCACACCATAGATTTCTTGTCGCTACTATCCATAGGAAAATATATGATACTTTCCATAGGAAAAAGCAATAGAAAAGGATATTACATATACGAGAAGAAGGGCGACCTGCCGATTCCTGACCTATCTGTGCTCCCGATTATTGAGGAGTCCAGAAGAAAGATGAACATCATCCCTCAAGGACAGGTTCTTCAACCTCTAACGTATATACAGTGGACATTTAGTTTTCTCTTTAATTTGATTGTTTGTTTCATTCTTTAATATGATTGAGAATGACAATGTGTGACGCTGAGTGACCAATAAATTGTGGAAATGGTTTTCTTTCTTGTGGTGAACGAGGCATGCCGTGTCATAGACGAGGGGGTACGGTTGTAGCTAAAGCTTCAGACCTAGACGTTGCTTCTGTTCTGGGATTGAAATTTCCTTCTCACCTGTGAGAAACAACTCCATACAATGATGTTAATTTCTGGATTTATACTTGTGAGAAAATAATTTGAGGTCTATATGTCGAATTGCCTGTATTGGAATCATAGGGGAGGAATAGTCTTCTGGGGCGATATGATAGGACCTAAGTACATTCATGCAAGTCTAACCAAGTGGGAATGAACGTATGATGTGATTTCAAACCATCAAAATAGTTGGCAGAAAGAGCTGCACGAGCAAACTCCTGATAAGCACAGAGAGATTCATTACTGTGCTTGAGCTCACTCTATATATAGTTATATACACCATTCTCATATGAATTAAATTACTGCAGAAATATATATATATATATATTTATAATGGATTTGGCACTGAAAGTATATAATATAACTCATTTTCTACTGTTATACATGGATCCATATTGCAGAGTGCTCCAACCCCATCTTCAAACTAGTGCCGGTTTGGGAGAGGCAAAAAAGCCACTTTTTATCAAAATCAAGTTACTTGTTAAAAAATAGGTGTTTAGATAAGAACAAAAGTCAATGGGCTTTAACAAAAAAAGTTACTTATTTTAGAAGCTTATGAAAATAATTTGGAGTCCGTTTGAATAAAAAAGACTTTGATAATATATAACTTATGAAAAGTTATTTAGAAAAAAAGTTACTTATTAGAAGTTATTTGTGTTTGGGTTGGGATAGAAAAAACAACTTATTAAAAGTGACAAGGGTTTGAATTGAGGTAGAAAAAGTGATTTAAATAGAATAGGAAGAAATGACTTTTTCAAAAAGTAACTTAAATCTATTTCTGAAAAAAGTTACTTTTTTTTTTAAAAGTCCAGTGACTTTTTTTCCTACCCAAACAGTCTTTGATAAATAAATTACTTAACTTTGATGAAATGCTACTTTTAGGAGCTTCTCAAACACGCTCTAATTTAACGGCTTCTCTTTTCTATTACTTCCTTTATAAACAGAAATAATTTCTAATAAATAACTTTTTTTTCTAGAATCACTTCTCATAAATTACTTATCATCAAAATTGTTTCTATCCAAACATGTCCTTCATCTTTACTCCCTTTGCCTGACAACAAAAGTTGGCATATGAAGGTGAAGTGCTGAAGTAATATTTGACTACCGCCGCAAGCTCAGATCACATATCAGGCAGTATATATATATATGGCACTAGCTATATCTATCTATAGTAACATAATAGCTCTGCTTCACACATAGGAAACAGTCCAATATACCTCGGTTCTGCGCGTTTATTGTTGTTATTTCTTAATGCCGTCTCCCGCCAGTCTCGCCAAAATGTATCACTCACTTCATTGAATAATATTGATAAGTCCGATCTATAGGGTTGAATAGTATAAAGCCATGGAATATGTGTATATATTAGAAGAAGAGTTTGACTGTTTATATATGCACTTTATTGCGTTGAGACATTGTCGAGATATTAGTGGTCGGAGTTATTCAAAGAAGTGACCTTTAGGGTCAATGAAAGCATTCTAATAATGAGGGTTTTCGTCCAGGCTTAAAATAAATATATTTACCGTCCGATCGAATTTGCTTTCTTTACCCAGCAATTATTCCAAGTCCCACCGCCACCAGAATTGGCCAATTTACTTTAACTTAATCATTTAGTCAATAGCCTATATATGATATGCTTCAAACGGTAGAATAAGAGATTAAGAAAGGTATAATAAAGGGGTTACAAAAATTATTGAGTATGGTAAAGCAAGAAAGTTGAATATCCAATAAAGTGGATCCGATGATCCGCTCTGCAACGAACGTACCTTGGGTTCAGGGAGCAATATGGTCATGGATGTAAGATTTACGTTAATAGGCAAGTCACGTGCAAGGGTACACGTACACGTGCCAAAAGCTAAGTCATGGGCGCAAGCAATCGCAAGTGGCGAATCCCCAGGGGCATACCCACCACCCATGTTTTTCAGGCACAAACCACAAAAATAAATAAATAACAGAGAGAGACTCACAAGAAAGAAAATTTCAGTTCCGGTCTGAAAATGAAACTCAAGTACTACTCCCTCAATTTTTAATTATAAAGTTTAGTTAAAAATTTGATTTGATTTTAAATATAAGATTTCTATATGTTTATATTATTTCCCATATCTAACCAATTTTCTTCCAACTAGTCCTATCAATACTCTATTATCTATTTGTGGTTATTAAGATTAGAGGGTAATTTTGAAAGATTATGTTATATTATAACAATTAATTAATTTAATTAATATTTTTAATCCCTTCAAAAAAATGGGTATTATAATTAAGATTAGATGGAGTATTAATTAACGTTGTTTATGGTGGGTTGTCAATAACGTAATTTTGTGGCATATCTTTAGAGTTCTCCAAAGATATAAAAAGAAAAGAGCTATAAACTTTATACTGTTCATACACATCCATTCTAGGATTTTTTTTTGGGGTGAAATTATATGATTCTATTTTCAACAACAGTATTCAGGTAATTAGCGCAAACCAGCTGAAAGGAGCTATAATTTATAGTTTTTATGTATTAACGATCTTAAATATAAGATTCAGTTGATTTTTTTAAAGAATTATAAAAAATAGTTTATGTACTATATATATATATATATATATATATAGATTCAAAAGAGGAATTAAATTATTTCGATTCCAGATTGATTTTCGGTGATAAACAATATTGTTGCAGGTAGCCTTCTGGGTTCTGGCTCAGTCACTTTGGCGTAGCCCGTGCTACGCTTTTGCTATACAGGAGTTGAAGTTCAACTATATGTACCGTACACGTGGAGCTGGACTGGGTTAGAACTTTCTTATTTTTCTCAACCACCAAGTTCAGTTGAGTTAAAATTCTTACTAACTATGAGCTCTATTTTAAAATTTTTTTTTTTGTTAACTACGACTAATAAAAGGACCGCTAGCTGTTACTATACGTAACGTCTCTACAAAAATATATACAGTAATATTATACTAATGCCTTGTAAGAAGATATATAAATTTTATCTAAAATAGAAACAGATATTTTTCATGGGTAAAAAAATTGGCACCTACCATCTCCACTTGTGCCTGCTTGTCTAGACGTATATCATTGCCAAATATGATGCTAATAATTCAGTCCGCTGTCTCCTCGGCATTGTCCATCGAAAGAGGAGAGAAGACGTACACATGTTACGAATTAACATCAGCCCTCCCAAAAATATAATAAGTTACAAAATGAAGATGGGTATTTTAGTCTTGTATATAATTATGTGTGATGTCAACTGCTTATTTTTTCATATGCCTAAGTACTTCATTTATATTATATGTTTTATCATTATGATTAATCTTTATGCACGTATCTTTGTACTTCATGATTCACCCACGTACAAAAGCAAACACACACACACATACATATATCGGACAAGATCCTCGTTATATTGAGAGTAATAGGATAGGATCCATGATTTCTCAATAAAACGAACTGAGGCACAATAAGGAGCACAGTTATGTGCTATTATAACCTAAACTTGATTTTATATGTGCGCGCGCGCGCGCGGACGTATCTAAACCTCTTAACTTCATAAATAATATCCTTAATTTCTCTGTACTCGATCGCACATAGGAAACATAGTACGTTCAAATTTGACCAGAGACATGATCGACGTTCTTTAACATCTATGCTGGGGAATACCCTGTCATTCTGTACATGGCCGAGGTTTCATGATTCAAAATATATACTCCATTCGGTTCTAATAATAAGGGTCCGTTGACTATTTTTAGAGAATCCTAAAAAAGATAATTATATTACTTTAAGGCATTAAAATTTACCATTTTTCTTCCAATTATGTTGTTTAACTTATGAATTAATATATAATATAATAAAGCACAATATATAATATGAATTCTCTAAAAAAGTCAATAGACCCATATAATTAGAACTAGAAGGAGTACCTTGAAACATACGTGACCAATTACAGACATTCCTATAAAATTACCAGTTACTTGTTGGTTGCCGCCTTGTCTTCTTTTGGATATTCATGTTAAAATATAACACACTTACTACTGTTTTAAATATAAGAATCAGTTAAGTTGTAAGGTACTTATTTGTGAATATCCCTTATTTTAATCATTTACATTGAATTATTAGCAATATATAGCTATATAAATTACACATTATACAAGAATCTAACTATAAAAATAATTTGAAAAAAAGAAATGGAGATCTTATGTTTATAATTAAAACAAATCCTCCAATAGCTTCTACGTTAATTAAGACCGGAGTGAGTACCATCCATACTCACTTTAATATATTATTATTCATGTTAGATATGTATATATAAGCATTTAATCAAATCATCAGGTTCTAACTATTAGTTCCCCCAAAATATTTATTCCTATAAATTTTACTTGTGAAAACCATCACTGTTTACCTCTGCACAATTGATAACAACAACCAATATATAAATCTGACGAGCAATATATAACATAATACAAAGGAGAATAATATAATTAATTAATTAATATGTGTGACCCTGATCAGAGTTCGTACTGGGTCGAAACTTAAAATTAAAGTGTCTTCCGCAACTTTATCGGCCATTCCATAGTGGAGTGGTTGGCAACCTTAATTAGTCATTATATAATGTCGAATATCGTCATTACGAAGGTCTTAGTTCATGTTAATTTAGTCAGAGACCGCCTCAATTTTATTTTTTTAAAAAAAGAAAGATATAAACTAAACTAGTAAATTTAAAGAAAGCCTGTACTAACCAAAAGAAGAAAAAAGAAAGACATTGAGTGGAAGTTTTAAAAAAATGTGGGTGGGGGACAAAGCCTGTCTCTCTGTCCGGTAAACGAACAATTTATTCCTCTTCCTCAAGACTTCCACGTCTCCAAAAAACAAAAATAACCCTTTTAAAATTAGTCTACGGTTTTGAACAAATTAAGAAACCCTAATTTTATAAAGGACCATATATTCATGGGTAATCTAGACCTTAAATCAAGCGCTAAAGTAAAATTAAACAATGCACAAACTCTTGCTTCAATATCAGTACTTTCTCGCCTTAATTATATTTACACACACACACACACACACTGTTAACAGTACCCTTCACTTATTTCCCAAAAATTTAATTTGTTGAGCGAATCAACAGAGATATATTAAAGTGAAGTACTTGGTACTAAAGTGAAAGCTAAGATTGTTCCTCAATAGCTTAACTTAGTAAACATACGTACGTACTCAACAGAAACTGCACAAAAAAGTGAATGATTCTTTCTTTCTTAGCGCGTAATATATATCTTATTAACTCTCTAATCAATTTATTAAACGGCAGCAAAAGGTGAATTTGAGTTACACATACGTACGTAACTTAAATTTCAATGATAAAAAATGCTCATGATCTATCTATCATAGTTTCAAGACCGACAATTATAGTATCCAGATACAATTTAATTATTGGTCTGCTTTTCACCGAGGTTTTGGACAAGTATATACAAGTTTTTAAAATTAAAAATCTTTTCGTTTACTGAAATGTCCATAAAATTAAAGTGAGAGATCGATCTTATAATTATGTAGTGAATAGCTATCTATGAAAGGGATTTGAATTCATTTGACACGTATGTATGCAAATAATCATTAAAGTTTCGTCGAAGCGAAGCTTTTAGATCAATTCCACCATATATAATCATTAACAAAAATGATACGTTTGGGGTTAATTATGGGTCATTTTATTCGAGGTCACCTAATTGTTCGGACAAGTACTGTAATTCTATAGCAGTCTTTTTAGTACACATGGATTCGATTCATACGCATAATGATGAAATATAGGGCCCTCTCTTGCCACTGCTTAAGATTTATATGCGCCATTTCGTCTCAAATAATTCAACCCCAATCTCAAACGCTACACTGTCACAGAAAAAGCAAATATATATATATATATAGGGAAGAAATTATTGACACTAGTTAGTTATATTTCGATAAAATAATTGACAAATATCACATGATAATCTTTAGAAACTAAGCACCCATAAAGAAAATTGTGGAAATTATCGTGCAAGATTTTAGGGTGAAACTAAAGGTCATACAAATTTGTGAAGCGTTTCTGTTCTGGGCTGTTTAAACTTTAGTGCAGATAAAATTGAACGTTTATTATCTTTGTGATCTCTCTCTCTCTATATATATACTCCCTCCCATTTTAATTATAAGACCCAATTAAATTTTTTAGAGAATCCTAAGAAAACTAATTATATTATATATTTAATCATATCATATGCTAGGTTTTATTATATTATATACTAATTTATAAATCAAACAATATAGTTTGAAGAAAATCAATATTATATATTGGGTTTTATTATATTGTATATTAGCTCATAAATCAAATAATATAGTTAAAAGAAAAACTATAAATTTTAATGTCTTAAAGTAATGTAATTAGTTTTTTTATGATTCTTAAAAAAAAAGTACACTTAGGCCTTATAATTAGAATAAAAAGAAGTATTAGTTTTGAGTATATGAAATAAATTACTCCGTATAAGTGTCAATGTCACCATAAAGAAACTTGCTCCACAATGATTTATTCCTTTGTCTTCTTTTGAAGCAAAATGTTGCTCTTCCTCATATATATATATATATATATATATATATATAGAAAAGAAACTTTCGGAGGAAGTTAATTGTTGCACATACTATATTTTATCTTGATCACTGAAAAGGGAAGTGTTTTATTTATTATGGTGATCTGATGACTCGGTTCTTTTCCTTCATTGGTAAATATTCTTCTCCCCTATAATTCTCAAAACAAGCACCAAAGAGAAGTGATGAGACTTCTACGGGTAGCATTTTCTGGCGTTGGAAATGCTCGGTCCTTGTAATTGGAGATACATATTTGATATTTATTATATTATTTAACTGTTATAATCTTATAATAATGTGTCAAATCCAGAAGGTAAAAACAAAAACAAAACCATTGAATTTTTTATGACTCGTTTGTTTATTTAATTCATAGTTAATTGTCAGGAACGAACATGCCAACCGATTCAATGCATATCAATGTTAAAAAAAAAAACTAATTCCTCCAATTCCTTGCATCATTTAAATTTGTCTTTGACTAATTTTGCATATATAGGCCCACGAATACACAGATTTTCTATATCCAAATCCAAATATATAAAATATAGGTATGAAACTGGGATGAATATTCAAGTTTGGTTCTCATTAAAGCGGATTAAATTGGTTTGAAATTCAGGTACAATGATAGAATGATAACGAATTTGAAAACTTTATGGAAAACTTTAAATTCAATGCTTTGAACCATAATATAGTGAATAAGGAAGATAATTATGTTACCTACCCCCGAGAAAATTCACTGAATTTCTTGTTGCATCTGTACCCATCAGGTTCATATATACTATTCAAAATGGTAAATACAATAAAATTGTTACCAATTAAAAATCTCTAATTCCGAAAACTATACATGCACACACAATGTATAAGAGGGTACATTAGGTATATTAATTTGTAACAATACACAACTTAATTAATCGCATACCAAAAATAGTAACATGCAGAGTTTTTAAAAAATCTTTACATTAGAGAGTGGCAACCTTATCTTCTTCTAATGGATGTGTGTTGCAGATGTTATTAGGGTTACGTACCTCCTTCCACCTCCGTTTTACCTGCCATAAAAAGGACCTAGGGTTTCAAATTGCTATGGAGTCGCACCCACTCTCGGGGGTCATTCCGTGTACAACACGCTCCAATGAGGACCGTTGAATGTGCAAAGAGCATGAGCACCTTTAGGCTTTTGGGTTGACAGGACAGGAAGAAATTATTAAATGGGGAACCATAAAGGGTATAGCGCGTGAATCAACGCGCGGGGACTGTATCTGCTTTTTTCTCGCCCAACCTTCCCCATCTAGGGTTTCTTTCGCGTCCACCAGCGCATTTATAAATGGCTACTGATAAGAACCGCACATTCCTGACACTTGGCGTCTTTTAATTCGGTGATACTTTTTCTGTTTCTGACATTCTCTCTCTAGATTAACAATTTCTATATGTATGGATTATGACACGATACGGCGTTTTTTTAATACATCAAACAAATACATTACCTTCGTCTCAGGATTAAAGATCTCACTCTCACTCTCTCTCCCCCTCTCCTTCTCCCCCCACCCCGAAACTATCGAAAATCCCTTCCCTTCTCTCTCTAGGGTTATTGTTTCTCTCGCACCCAAAATTGTACTGGGCGAGTTGATAAATTCAACTGCTGATCTTAGCTAAATGTTGTGTCCGTCAAATTTTCCGTCTTTCGGCTTCGTTTCTTGCGAGAGGCGTTGAGAATCGGTGCTACCTGGGATTGGATCGTGGGGCTGGGTCTTCAAGTGAGTCCTTCTTCTTCCAATTTTTCTTTCTTGCTCTCTGGCTTTGTAGTTGGTAGTTGGTTTCGCGTTGATCGGGACTATTCTTGGATGTTGGTTTGGGGATCAGTGTACTGTTTGTGGTTGGCCCAGTTCGGCTTTTACTTTGTTTTTGTTATTTTTTTTTAATCTGAGTTTTGCTTTATTGCTGCCCTTTCGACTCCTTTTTGGCTATTTGACTGCTATCTGGATTGTTGTCCTTGTGGTATCAGCTGATTTCGAAGTTGGTAAGAGGTGAATTATGCAGGCCACTGAACCCTAAGGTTTTGATTGGGGGTCGGTGTGCATCGTTTTGTGATCTAAAATTCAACTGCTAAGGCGAGTTTTTGGTTATTGACTCTAATGATATGTTATTCGCGTTGAAAGAAGATTACTTTTGCCGTGGAATTTAAAAAACCCTAGCATATGGTTGGACTTATCAGTCGCCTGGATTTATCATTGGGTAAACCTAAATGGGTGGGTTGGCCACCTGGTTTATAGTATTATAATTTGAACGACAGATTACTAACTTTGAGCTTCTGAATGACTGGTTTTATTGATGAGAAAGCTAGGGTTTATGTACTCACATAACGCTGATGTTTATCATTTTATGTGCTTAATCACTTTGTATGAAGATTTAGTTCGTTTTATTTTACTTTAGAATGTCTATTTAGCCTGTCTTTCGTTTTATATTTCTTATCAGATTGCTATAAACTCCAGTTTACTGAGAAGCCTGCTTCTGCTATTCATTGATAGCTTTACTTAATTCCTGGACTCTTCATTTTTCCATTTTAAAATTTCAAATTCTATTCTAATATCTAATTTGTCTGTGAAGAGGGGAACACTTGTGCTTCTACCTGGAGACGGGCAAGGCATAGTCAAGAATCATTTTTTAACAGCGATTCTATACTGTGATCGAGTTCATGAGATCATACATCAAGATTGACTCACTCTTTATAGACCTTACTGATTATTTGGACAAGGGTAGCGACCCAGGAAAATGTGAACATTTCTCAATGCGGTAATCCCTTATTATAATTTTGTCAGATCACTTCTTTTAATAATTTCTTAGAGATTGCATGCACAGCCATGTCTGATATGTTTGAATTAGGAGCGTGACAATAAGGGAGTCTTTGCCTGCCTTCATATAGTTCATCTATATATATATATATATATCTATCTTATAGCTGATGCCTGGACTTGGATTGCATCATCCTTGTTAAATGGACTATCTTTGATGTATTTCTTTTAGCAATATTATGTGATACATAATGATGTACAAAGTCCATGTTGCAACAAAAGCTGAAGTGAATTGATTGTGTCGCTGACCTTCATAAAGAATCAAATGGAATGATGCCTAAATGCATGAGTTCTAGATGCTACATAGTTGTGCACAAATTTCCTTCTCGCGAATTAGGGATGTGTATTTAACTTGAACTGTGGATACTGTTTATTTCTTTAAGATAACTTTTGGTTCTCTTTCAGAAAATATTCCATTTCCATATCACTTTTATGTGTTTTTAACAGTGGATATGTATCTGAAATTCGCCAAAAAGACTGGAAGTCGTGTTGGCCATTTCCAGCACAAGACAACACTCATGAGTCTGCACAATCACCATTGCTTCCACCATTTGATGTACCAAAGCCAAGTTGTCAAAGCTGTAGTCAGCGAGAACTTGCTTCTGAAGGCAGTCATAAAGATGATGGAGAAGACCTTAATTGTTGTACTACAGCTCTCAATTCTGATACTCATCAGCAAGCTCCGATTGCTGTCACTTTTGAGGGAAAGGAAATTGATCTTAATGATTCAACTAACCTGACTAATGTAAACGATCATGTAGCCATTAACAATGAGAAAGAAAAGAAAGCTGAAGTTGAAGAATGCAGAATATGTATATTCAACCTCACATTTCTATTGAAGCATCTTGATCACTTTTTACTGTATACTTTGCTTGATATTTCATGTTTTTGCTTCTCCAGACGATGAGATTGGCGTGGAAGGTCTCCACCATCAAATATCTAGTCCTTCATCACCAAGACTTTGTGAAGGAATGAGACAGGAACAACAAACAAATGACAAAGGTAGGTTCAGTTGAAGAACAAGAAATCAGTCAGCAGTAGCATTTTTATGATATTTTTATTCTGAAGTGATAACTTTATATATTTATATATATATATATATATATTAAAAAATTTATGGTTTTAAAGATATCAACTCATGCATATTTCTGCGACAGGTGGGGAAGGCAAAGAAGTTTTTGATGCTGAGCTTGGTCCGGGCAATCTGAAGTGCAAGGATAAGAGTTCTGCTGAGACTTGCGATGTAGGAAAGCCTATTGCCGGTGATAATCAATGCCCAGAAGAGACAGAAAAATCTTGTACAGAGTTGGAGAAAGGCACCTTACTTACTGACGCAGACAAAATAGTTGATCAAGCAGCTGGATTACCTCCACTGGATTCAGTTGCTTGTCATGAAATTAAACAAGGAAGCACTGATAATTTGGTCAAGAATGAATTTCAGGATCAACATCTTGGAAAGTCAACTGGTTTGGCTCGTAAGAAACCTCGAAAGGTGCGCCTTCTGACTGACTTATTAAGCGGAAATGGTGTGACAAAAACTGAGCAAATCGATGTACAAGAATCCCTATATGAAGGTGCTTCAATTCTCCAGGGTAAGGCAAATGATCCAGGAGATTTGACTAAAATGGCTCAGAGTAGGAAACGAAAGTTTATTGTGGATGAGGAGCAGATGATTGAGACTGCACTAGAAAACTTCAAGGATAACGCAGAAATTATTGATCCTGTTTTGAATAATGGATCCGAAGACATATTTGCAGGAGTAGGTAACCCCGATGTTGTGAAGAACAACGGGTGTAAGCCAGAAATTGAAAGAAGCCATATTGTTGGTATTAAGAAGAACAAAAAGATCCAATTTTTCAGCAATCACTTGCTATCTGAGCCTCGGAAAGGGAAGCAAAAGCAAAATCAGGACAAATTGGATTTTTCAAATGATGGGTATGCTTCTAAAACTACTTCCAAATTAGCTGTTACTCCTGCTCCCACATTCACAGAGAAAGGGATGAGTAGTTTTCCTTTGCATGCTCCAAGAACAGAAATTGAGTCCAAATTTTCCAAAGGGAAAGGGAAGATGCTGCAAGTTGATCAAGATCTGTCTTCTGTTTGTTGCCGGAATAATGGCATACTAGCAGAAAATTCATTTGCACATAAAACAGCAAAAGTAATGCCAAACATGGCTGCAACTGTTCCAAATAATTCTGCTGAAGGTTTAATGAGTGAAAAAGGTCTGGAAGAGGGATTACATCTTTCTCTGAAGAGTTATTTGGCAACACAGGATTACAACAAAATATGTATCCATCACAATCAAAATCAGCTATCTTTCTCATCGCCTTCTCAAGAAGGCACCTCTAGAGCTCATCAGTTTGTAAGGAAAGAATGGGAAACCAATGTTGGAAAGCCAATCATTCCATTTGAGCGCATAACAGATGGTGTTTCAGGAAAAAGAGTTGGTTTTGAAGTAAGTAGCTAAGAAAAGCCCTTTAAATTATAAATATGCTTCTCATTTGGAACAAGGCTTCATTTCCATGACTACTGATTACTATTATCATCCTATGATTTTTCCTGTGATTTTTGCGTCATCAAGAGTATATGAGAGAATTATAATGAAAATTGATTTTGATGGTTTTCGTGTCATTCCATCAGTTCTGCACCCCTGCCTTAAATTTTTATGTCAATTGTTTTTTGTTGTGTGAACTGAGCTTGGGCCAGAGTTTAATATTTTATTCCGGTATGTACTTGTACAAATTTTTGAAACTTTGCCATTGTGAGCTTGATCCATTTTGATTGAATAAGATGGCCACATATGAAGCTGAATTTGTATAATAGTATAATTCATTGGCAGGCAAGCTATATTTAGAATTAAGCCACCCTGTAGTTGCCTAGCATTCTATTTAGCTGTTAATTAATAGGTTTTATGCTGATGTCCTGGTAGTGGCAATATTTTCTCATGTTATTAGTGAACCACGGCCCATGATATTAATTTTCTTCTTGCAGGAAATTACTGGAGCGATAAATATGGAAGAAACTGCTGAAGCTCTAGAACAAATGGGTATGTTTAACAGATACAATGATCAAACACCAGACACGGGTTATGAGGAGTCAGAATATGATGACTACAGATACTACAATGACAACAACGACGAAGATGTACCCATGGACATTGTAGATTTCATGGCTAAGTTTCAGTACTTGAGAGCTCTTCCTGATACAGATGTAGAAAATCGCATAAAAAGGTCCAAGACAGAGAGAAGAGCAAAAGTTGGCAGCACTATCAATGGGAAAGGGGAACAGATATTATTGAAAGATGACCAGGTGGAAATAGCAAGGGGAAGACGTCGGGAAAATAGAATAGTCATGAGAGGACAGAATGTGAAGTCTCGTGAAAGAAACTCTGTTCATTGCTTTTCTTCATCTAAAGGCAACCCATTGAATATGAATAGTCTCTCTCAAGCTTCCCTCTATGGGACTGAACTTTCCCAGCCCCAAATGAAGCCATCAAGTGTATTCCATTTTTCACCTATGAGTTCCAGCCAACTTGGTAATTCTCGAAATCATAATGGGATGACTGCAGAGTGTGTGTCCTCTAATCCTACTTTGCAATCCCGGGGAGGATGTAGCCTGCATCAGACTATTCTACAACAGGAGGATAAAGCTTCTCGTGTTTGGGGATCCTTGACTCCAAATCCTGCGTCCCTAGGATATGATATATTCAACAACAGTGTTATTTCCCAGTCTACAACCTCCAAGGATATGCAGAAGCAGAACGTGAAGAGGAATATTGACACCAACTGGATAAATTTGAATGCTGTTGACTATGAAAAGTGTAATAGGGAAAGGGTTCCCGGACCATTGAGCAGGATGAATGCTGAATACCCATTTGCTCGCAAACATGATGGGATTGAACCCCTTCAGAATCTAAGGGAATCTCAGCACATGTATTCCAACGAGACGATTCCAGCCATGCATTTACTTAACCTTATGGATGCAAGCAAACAGTCTCGTACACCCTTCAATACAAGTGTCAATGCTCAAATGCTCAAGAGGCCTTTATATCCGGGTAATTCCCATGCTAAGCTGGAGATAGGTACTTCTTCTAAGGCTCCCCTTGTTGGTTCCCTGAAGCGGCCATCATCTGATCATTTTAATAGAAGTTACCTATCAGAGAAACAACATGGCTGCTTTGGCTTTCCAACGCTTGGTTCATCCTCATCAGTTGGACAAGGTGAGAAATTTGTTG
>JBAGKO010000013.1:22879783-22890837 GCA_037177275.1 Acacia concinna
AAATAAAATCTAAAAATAACATCAAACCCTTAAATGTTGGAACTACTAGTTTCAATGGCCGAGTTCCTGCCAAGTCTGGAATGAAAGATAAGATGAAGAGCTCCAGCTCAGCCATGCATAATAGAGGAAATACTCAGCAGCTTAACTGGCCATATCTTGAAAAGGAAACTCCGCTGCAACGTCAATTCAAAGTCCATGATGCTTGTGGAACCTCAATGCCCGTGAGAAACAATTCTGGATCAAACAAATGCAGCATCAACAGAAACCCAGCTGATTTTACTGTGCCAGACCCTGGGAATGTATATATGATCAAAGGCGAAGACTTAAAATTTGAAGAGGCAAGTACGTCCAGAAACAGGCTCGACTTGCTTGCTTGGCATAGTTTCAGACAGCTGAAAAACTTGAAGCCAAGCAAATAGAAAGAATACTAGAGACATTGAAATGTTGTAGAACCTGATTGCTGGTGGCTGTCCAGCATGTCTTTTTTTACTTATATGTTGCTTAATTATAGAAGGATGAAGTCTGCCTTATAAACTCTTGTTACAGCTTTAATAATATTAAGTTATCTGGTGCCCCTATTTGCATGCTGAACAGAATTATATCAGCCTAGCACAATGATCTAATAGCATCTCTCGCATTGTGACCCAAACTTCATTTTGTTTGCTGACAGACTAATGTTGTGAGATCTTCAATCCTTTGATGGAAATCGCCTTTCCCTTCACTTGTTTTTTTAATTGGCGGAAAAATTATGGTGTGATTATAGGCCCTTCGGCCTAATACTTCAGCATACATATAACTGCTTTTTCTATACTTATGGTTCTTTCTCCCGAGTTTCCTTCTCGTGTGGGGATGGAGCACTTATGATTAAGCTAATTATAAGCTATAAGCGTTAATTATGATGTAATTTATTTTATTTATTCAAACCATGACACCTGTCGAAACTTTAAAATATTAAAAGATTATGATCATTATCTCGTATGTTAAAACTCATCAAGAGTATAATGTTGTTCCAAAGAACTATGAAGTTATCTTCAAACTGAACACACGCATACAAGAGGGGATTGCGAGGACTCAGATTCTTCTCCTGAGGTTCACCAAAAAACACAAAAAGATCTCCTGAGATATTTTTTCCTCCAAAGAGAATTAAAATATTTTCTTGGTCCCCATTAGAGAGGAAACTATAGTGGATTGGGTGGGGTCACACAGAAACACACAAACAAAGGGTGATGGAAGGACCTTCTGGTTGAATGAGATCATTGGGTAGAATAATGCATAGGCAATTACCACTTCAAAGTAGGTTCTACAGTTTCCATTATTTTTGTTCCCATTTCCCTTTCGGAATCCAAAGCCACTACCAACTTCTTTTCCTTATTTTTTTCTTTCTTTTAATGAAATTTCTATCCCACGGCTTTATTCGACAGCCCATACCATATATTACACTTTTAAGATTAAATTAGATTACCACGCAACTTACATATATATTACCTTTATATTGATAAGAATAATGCTTCTTAATTATTTTTATCGCTGTCAGGTACGTGTGACCTCATCTTCTAATAACTACGAAAGCTACGAGGAGCCTACTAAAGGCACAATATAGAAGCCGTAAGTATATCATATAATTCTTAAGAATATATAAACTGTTTTGCATAAACTGTGTCGGCAACATGTTCCTTCACTTTAGATCAGAAAAGGAGGAATTGTATGTGAGAAGGACTTGGATACAGGATATTTTGAGCTTAAAGAGACGTTAGCATAATGCCCTAGCTAACGTTGACGTTTGAACTATATATTTTCATGTGTTGGCAATATATATATATATTACACCTACTAATTAATTGATGTGTGTATGGTATATAATAATTCACTGATGATATATACTTTTAGTTTGTTACAAGAATTGCTTACGTTCAAATTTAGGATGGTTTTTATTGCTCTGTGTGTGTGTGTGTGAGTAGTCATGATATAATAGACAGAGGTTGGCTATTACCAGTTTTTAGGAATTTAATCTTCTTCTTTTTTTTATTTAATATAATTATCAGTCAAGTGTCAACTACTATATGAGACCGTTATAGGGCTTAGAAGCCGTATAGTGTAAACAATAGTGAAACATTGGATTGATATAGGATTTCATTCCTTCTTTCTTTTCTTTTTTTCTTTTTTTTCCTTCTGGACATTTTTGGAGAAGGCGGAGATCATTACACGTAACATAAAATTTATAAATTAAAATTTCATTTTTCACAAGTTATGAGTAATATGACTAGACTTGGACTATGTACGCTATAATCATTCATGGATACTATATTATTGTCGTAGTTTAATTTGTGTATATATAGATGCAACAACTTCAATTTGACGTGAGTATTCACTCGGACATGCGAAGTGAGTTTCTTTCTTTTCTTTTCTTTTCTTTTTTTTCCCCAGCAAAATGCGAAGTGAGTTTCAATTCTCAAATGCGTAAATTACGTAAGACATTTTTTCATAAAAAAATATATTACAAATTATATTGTTGCATACGTAGATGTGCCATATATATCCACAAAACTTTGAAAGGGGGAAGAAAAATAATATATATACTCCTCCCATCCTTAACATAAGATATACTTAAGGAATTGATATTTGTCTTAATTAAATATAAGATATGATTTTCATATTTGCTAATTTATTTCTAATTTACTCCTATTAATTATCCCTTAATCATAGGTGGAATGAAGAAATTAAAAGAGATGACTATGGTGTTTTAAAATATATATGTCATATTAATTAACTTAACTAATATAATCAAATAAGGTAAATATATCTTATTTTAAAGATAAGATCAGAAATGCTTAAGTACCATGATAACATATGTATTATAAAAGATCTTATACTACAATTTTTTTTCATGATCCATACCCCATTTTGAGTAATGAGATAAAATATCTCTATTTAGCCTAACAAATTTGTTACCACTCATAATTTTCAAAATCATACAAGTACTCTGTGGTTTTAATTATGACAACGTTCAGGAGTTGATCTTAGTTGTTAATATAAGACATAGTTTATATATTTATTAATTTCTCTTACTTTATCATCATTAATACTTTGTTACATTAAAAATAATAAATGAGAGGAAAATGATAGAATTTAAGAATATGTTTAGTATATTTTAGAAAATACATACTGCATTAACTAACTTGACCAACTTCATTAATTTAATAAAATTAGATAAATAAGTCTTATATTAATGAACTTCATTAATTTAATGAAATTAGATAAATAAGCCTTATATTAATGACAATATGAGTAGTTTTTATCACTCAAAACAAGCCCATAAAACTATATTTATCAGACATCTTTGCTTCTATCCAGCAAGGGCATGTTTGAAATTGCCTACCATGGACAATTAGCAAATTTTCTTTAATTTGATAATCTCAATCTACCGCGACGCCGGCAACATATCATATATCTTTGCTTCTACAGAGTATTAGCTACTTGTTAAACCTTGGGACATACGATTTGTATGTGCTTCATATATGATTAAAGAATGCCGTGTTCATGTTTGAAAACTGCAAGTATTTAATTTACAGTAATCCTGATTTAGTGTCGGGGATGTCCAGCCCACAGAAAATTGTGTCAAACGTCAGAGTTATACGGATATATTCTCGTAGTTAGCAGCAGATATTCCATTATACGGCGTATTGATTAACTATTGTTGGCTTATCTTGGATCCAACCACACGTATCTCGAATATATTCGTTTTATATTTCGATTCCCATTGATGTTTCTTTTGTAGTTTTCCGGAAATCTCTCTCTGCTTTCGAATGTGTTTACATCCTATGTTTGATTAAATTAAGGATTATATAGGGGGCTTCCTAATACTAATATTTTGCTGCCCTAACAAATTTGCACGCCAACCTGTTTACTTGATGATCTGTATATATACTCTTCCCTTTTCTTTTTCTTTTTCTTTTTACGCTCTTTTAATTGAATCACACATATCAACACATGTGATTAAGTGAGATTTACTGGTCTTTTTTTTTTTAAGAAAAAAGGAATATTTACTGTCTTTTGACTCGTCAAAATCATGCATGCTAGTACATGCATGTGAATCTACCTGTTCTTACATAGGACAAGGAATTGGTTCACCCAAACTCTTGTCTGCCGCTCAAAGTCCATTTAAATTAATAATTAGTCCCAAGCAATTTACTAATGCATATATAATTATAGTTATTTAAAAATATGTGGCATAAATAGCCAAACCACCATAAAATCAGAGGCATATACCCTTGAGATTCTGACATTATCACGAGCTGCCACCTCCACGTGTCTCACCCTCACACACCCTCCCCATATGGCCACCTTCTTCAACTGACCAAATATAATCCAAGAAAAAACAGATAGATATATATCTATCCCTCAAAACTTTAATTTCCATCACACACACACACATGTAACAAGGGTAAAGCCAAGAGAGGCTCTTGAATTGAGGTTGGGGTATACTATAATTGGTGGAACTTGTGGTATACAACTATAGTTTGAACCCCACAGTTTTGTGTATGGGAAGGATACCCGGAGAGGTATGGCCAGTGTACACCTAACCATAATGAATGCCTCTGTATCGCTATTTTTGTCTCCATCACCTCCCACACAGGCCCATTATTATATATCGTTTCTTCTTCTTCTTCTTCTTCTTCTATAATTAATAAGAAGCCTTGTTCCTCACTGATTAGGACATCTGTCTCGCAATAAGTAATAATTACGAATAATCAAAACTGCTGGATATGAAAACCCTCGATTTTCTATGATATCATTTGAGTAACAACTTCCAAACCCAAATGTCGACATAGGCTATGAGGTATATACAAAACATTCGCAGGCATATATATATATTCATCGCCTCGAATTCGCATAAACCTTTTAGCGACTACAAATGCACAAGTGTTATATATAATAATTTGTATTGTAAAGGGGATCGATCTAAAGTAGAAAACAAAAACCAGTAGAGTCGATATCAAGCACGTTATTAATATTATTAATATCAAATTCACCAACAAGGAATAATTGTTTCATTGTCTTTTCTCAAAAAGCTGTATATTTGTCGTATTTTACTTTATTTGTATTTTTTAACTTATCAACGTGATCCCGATAAGTAAATCTAGCCATAATCCTTACCCATAAACCCATGGAATCGGTTACTTCTTCCCACCGAGTTGATAATGAAATTTCATGAATAATTCATAACATTAAAACTGTATAATATAAATATGGTCAAACAGTAATCCTCAGTCAAAGAAAGTCCGAATAATAGATTTTAAAACTTGATGTGTGTGTGTGTGTGGCCAATTAAAGAAGCAAGGCGTCGTTTGTATTTTGTAATAGTAGGGTTTTTAACTTTAGAGAGAGAGAGAGAGAGAGAGTAATGTGAACTGTGAAGATAATAATGTAATGTATCTAGGATCAGGATTCTCTTTCAGATCGTGCAAACTTTTGAGAACCACCGCTGCCTCTTTGATTGTGCAAAGTGGTCCCCCAAACACAGATAGCCTCTTCCGTCTTCAGTCTTCCCTACCACTCTCACATGTACATTACTTTTCTTTTGAATTCAAACATATCTTTATACTCACCTTCTTCTTCATTAATTATACTCTTAATTAATGAAATGGCCTCCCTTTTTTGCCTTGTATTTTCTATATCTTTCTCTATATAACATCAAATTTGTTATAAAAGATATATATATACAGTCACTATTTGTATATCCCAAGCTAGCTAGCTAAAGCATCGATGAAAGGAACGTGTTGGAACAAATTAAATTGATATGGAATTGGTTAACTTCTCAAACGAACGATGGAGACTCATTACACAGTAACAATGATTTATAATGAAAATGCATGGATAGATTTTACTTGATGGTAGATTTTTTTTTTCCTTGACTTTTTGCATAGATATTATTCTCACCAGCTGTTGTATCTGAAAGTTGCAGCACACAGCAAATAATATAATGGAGCCCAGGGCGTTGTGTGCATATTTCAACACCATCCTCAGAAAAATCCTGACATGCACACACAGAAATAATATCTGAAACTCAACCTCATCCACACGTGAAACTGACACCCTCCATTTCTGAATACTGAATAGATGAATATAAAGTTAACTAAACTAGCTATACCTTTGCCTTATTTTTTTCATCAAGGTTTGATAGAATTCCGTTCCCATAGAACTACGTACCTTATCAATCACCTAAATTAAATCTCTCTGCCATGCCAAGTGCTATTGCAGGTTGCTGGTATATAACATATCTCCACTCGACAGGCAAAAATAACATTGCCATCAACCTATAAATGTTTCTTTCCCCTCTTCAGAAATACCAATATATACATATATTATGATATACCTAGAGCGATGTGTATACAATATGACTTCTCCACCTAACTTGCCTTTTCATCTCTTTCAAAAATGAACAAATAAAGATGGTATTGGTATTACAGGGACTGACCTAGTTATTAATAGATAACCTTCCAAGTTGAAATCTAAACTTCCAGGAGACGTACAGCTGCCTCAAATCTCATTATGTATATAGGAAAACAACTTTGCCTAGTGAATGATGTTCTTTTACAGCGCTGTATATATCTCCGCATTTTTAATGGTAAAGAGTTTTATACGTACTGGTAATCAGTTTAGCCTGGATTGCAGAAGAGCTATTTGATTGATAAATTATGCGTGTTTTTACAGAGTTTACATTATATATTACATATATGTAGTTGAGAAAATTTGTATGCATAATAACTCAAAAGCGGACGATTGATGTATATATATATCTATGGATGGTCGTCCATCATCATATACAGAAATGGCGGGCAATTGCAGATAAAAAATTTCTGAATATTATAAACGAAGACACACTTTTGGCTGTCAACAACAAGATATATGTATATCAACAATAGTAGAAAGACTAAATAAAGCACATTCACTTGGGAAAAGTGAATGAAAACAAACTTGTGGCTAACACACTAATAGACACAACAATATATGCTTAATTAAGCTGCGGTCAAAAATCACTTTTAAATGGAGAGTCCATTAGTATGAGGCATTGCCAATGGCTTCTCAACGCCCTCCAATTTGGCCAGAGAAGTTTCCGGTGAGCCGCAGACGTAAAGAGTCTATCTTTCTTCTTCAGTAAGTTCAGGCTGTCCGTAATCATGCAGTGTCTTCAACAGTTGGGCACCCTTCCTCCTCCCCCTGGCGCTGCATTCCCCTTGAAGTGCAAGCTCCACCGCACGCGCCACCCCTTCCGGCGGTGCCGTCTGTTGATCCTCCACTACGCCGCTGTAAATAACAGCCAGAACGCCAATGGCGTACTCTTTCCCACGTGCCCCCATCTTGCCCATCATCGTGACCATCACGGGCACCGAGAGCGCGTGGGCTCTAGCCTCCTCTTGCCCCTCCGCCACCGTACACATCAACTCCAGCGCAGCCAGCGCCCTCTCAGCCGGCGGCCCATCCAACTCCAGCGCTGTCTCGATCACCGCGCCCACCGCCCCAGCCTCCACAGCGACGCGCCGGTTCCCTTCAGCCAAGCAGAGCGCGAACAGTATCTTCGTCGCCGGCTTTGCCCCGGCGGAATTTCTTAAATTGGAGATGACCCCACGCATCAACTCAGGAGGGCATGGAGGCTGATCCTGGGGCGGGTTAGGGACCAGGGAACGCTCAAGAAGATGGAGGGCGGAGAGTCGATCGGAGTCGGAACCGGAGCTGAGTTGGAGCTCGGAGAGGTGGAAGAGTTCTTGGAGGTTGGGGCAGAGGAGGGGGTGGGGCGGCGGAGAAGGAGAGCGTTGGTGGGTGTGAGGAGGAGTGTGAAGTTGAGGTGGTGTAGGGGTGGAGGTGGTGAGGGAGAACCTCCATTGGGTGAAGCTCTGAGAGGTTGCGGAAGATAAGGACGAGGAGGTGGTGGTGGAGGATTCACATTCAGGTTTTGAATGAAGGTGGGGTGGTGGTGGAGGAGGAGGAGGCGGAGGCGGGGCCGAAGGAGTGTGAGGGAGGGGGAGGGAGGTGCCGGTGGGGCTGAGGACGCTTTGAGCGCAGTGGCGAAAGAAGCCGCAGGAGAATAGTTGAGTCTTGAGCTTGGGCTGAGGATGATGATGGCTTTTCATAATTTCTTTCTCTTGGGTTTTCTGTAGTTTGTTGCTTCTGAAAGTGAAGAAGAAGGAACGAGAATAGTTGTGGAGGTGAGAGAGAGGAAGAAGGAGAAGAAGATGGTAGGCTTTGGACTAAACAGTGGTCTGTTGTAATGTTATGACTCCACAGTACGACGTGGTTTGTTCTTTCCTCCAATGTCCCTTGTTCTGTCAATGCATCAGTTAGCTGGCTGTTTTTTCACTTTTACCCGGCAATTTTAATTTTACGCTCCTTTTTTTTTTCCCCCTATTTTCCCAAAACATAATGTGCGTGCGTGTGTGTGTCTGTGTGTATACATATACCCATGACCATGAGTATAGTATAAAATTTATAAAAATAGACACTATTTTTTAGGTGAAGATTGATGAGTTAATGGATCGAGAATCAAGAGTTTACAATAAAACCTATTACTTCATCATCATCCGCCACCTTCTCGTAATAAGCCAGGGTTTGACAAAAAGGTGTGAAAATAAAGTTATGAGAAAAGCATATATAGCAAGGGGGGAAAAAAAGATAGCGTGAATAGCTACTTCATATATAAAATTAATAACAAGTATGCAGATTGAGAGATTTCTTATGATTATGAAATAATTTATATTTGTGTTGATTAGTTTGCGCGATGAGCATTCAGTCAAAGGTCAAATGGAAATTGAAACTACTCAAAAGTCAGAAATAATGAACGTCTTTTATAACCGTGGTTTTGACCCTGACTGATTAGTTGTTGGGTTTATTTTTACCTCAATCAGAGAAAATTAAAAAGAAAAAAAATTAGAAGAAAAAATTGAAAAAAAATAGTTACTTTTTTTTACTATTTATAAAAAAATTTCAACTTAATATTATCCTCTTTTCTTCTCATCCAAACATAGTATTAGTGTTCTTGTTGTGTTAAAAAAGTTAATTAACACAGTTACAGTGTATGTAATCCCAATTCACTGATTAATTAGTTGAAAGGATCACAAACTCAAAATAAGATCAGAGCTCAATCCCTAAAGATGGGCCTATTATAAAGAAAAACCCCTTAAATTTGTTCACCCCACTGCACTTGTGAAATTTTTTAGTTTAATAATATTCTACCAGATGATGTAACATTTCTCACCTCGTGACCAAATTATCATCATCGACACAACATACAGAGATAATTATATAGTGTATTTACCACAATCTTGCTGCATTTATTGTCTTTTGATCTAACAAACGACTCTATATGTGAGCCTTCGTCTTAGTTCTAACTAGAATGCCATCTTTAATCAAATCGTGAGTTAAGAATCATTTCAAACTCGTGTTTCATAATTTTTCCAATTGGAGAGAACCCTGTTTTTGTTGATAACATTTTGTTTACTTAAAACCAACTCCATTCGCTGTACGAGGAACTCAATGAAGTTACCAGGTAATTAACCATCTCCATCTATATCCATAACCAGCGCATGCGTGTCTCCATGATTTTAACGTTGGCCTGCGAAACTCTTTGCAGGAGCTAGAAGGCCATATATAATATATGATTGTCATCATCTTGGGTTTGTGAAGCTCGATCACGTTTCTCTCTCCACTATGGATCGGAAATTGTTATTCTCGGTTCATGAGAGCTTCCTCCCTTTAAGTTGAGGGTGTCGGCGCCTTTCTCTCTTACGCTCGACTGTGGGGAGGTTACGTTGTCTGGCTAAGGGGATGGATGGATTTGTTGGACGTTTCAATTGTTCAGTCCTTTGAATTTGTTCAAGGTCGCCAAGATCTATGGGGCACGGTCAAAGGGAAGGTGAGTTGGATCAGTGGAGAAAATTATATCGACGGTACCGGTGACTGCGCGGTTGGGAAGTCGAAGGCTTGGTGGTGATTTGAGTTTCTTTTGGCCTTTCCCTGGTGAATCCAAGGCTGGGAGATTAGCATCCGCTATTTTGTCGGCACTGAGGGGTTACAGTTCTAGTACGGTATCCAGAGCCTTTTAAGCTTCACCAAGTTACAATTAGATTTGTAATTTAGAGTTTAAAAATAGAGTTGGGTTTAAATGAATTGTCCCTATATGACCGTGGGTTTAAACTAACCAGCCTATTTAAGGCCGTTTATATTTTTTAAAAAAAAATTGATATAAAATAATAGTAATTATATAGGTATGAAGAAGATGAAATAGATAATGTTATTTATATTATTTAATGTTTAGTTTATAATTTATTTCTTTATCTAGTTATTTATTTAATTGTGAACATTAACTTTTATACTTTGTGGATGTTGTTTTTATTTTGTTTAATATTTTAATTTAGTATTGATAAATAAAGAGATTATTTTTTAATTGTATTTAAGGCAATCCAAATACTATGCAAACTATAAGAAAAAAGAAAAACTAATAACACAAATTGAAAAATGATAACGATAAATAACTATCTCTTGAAAATATACATGGAAAAAAAACTGATAATGTTATTTATATTATTTAATGTTTAGTTTATAGTGTGTAACTTTATTTAGTTATTTATTTGATTGAGATTTTGTAAACATTAGTTTGTAGACTTAATGTTTATATTTTTGTTAAATATAGACAATGTTTGATGTTTTAACTTAATTTTGATAATATTGATTTTTTAAAATTAGATATTTTAATACTCAAACAAATAAGAAATAAAAATATAGTAAATGAGCTTGAAGCCTGTGGGTCAGTGTAACACCTTAATTTTCATAGTCAAATCCACACAATAGTATCTCTAATATGACCAATAAGGATGTTAAACATCCCAGTCATCAAGATATATGCTTAGTTTAAATATTTTCCCCATAAGGTTTTCAATGAAATCATCAAAATAGTTTGATGGGTAAAAACAAAATGTGGAAGTCTTAGAGTCATGGCAAAATAAATAATATAACATATGACTAGGAGTACAAAAGAGCCATCACGGCTAACTCCATAGACG
>JBAGKO010000013.1:22890937-22910180 GCA_037177275.1 Acacia concinna
ACTTTATTTGGTAAGTTATTAGATTGTAAATATCAGTTTTTGACTTTGTGTTTATGTTTGTTTGATTTTTTAACTCAGTTTTAATAATATTTGCATTTTAAGTTAAGTATTTTTAAATTTCAAATACATTAAAAAAAAAGTTAAACGAGCCTAAAGGCCGCGGGCTAGCCTAAGCCATTACTAAATGGGCCAAGCTTTAGAAGTTAGTATAATTTTTGAACTTTGGCCGGTCTAAATTCCTGATCCTAATGGTATCATGTATCATTTTGAATCTAGGTTGGATTTAGATATATGGTGGCTTGGGGCTGGGTGGTGGTGCTCGCCAAATCTAACTAGGATTATTAGGTTGGTGCTAGTATTGCCGCCTTTCCTTTCTACACGGCCGCGGTTGTGTGGAGATTGAGATTCTCCTCTCTTAGTATTAGCCTATAGGAAACTGATAGGGATGAAGCTAAACGAGTGGTTCATTGAACCAATATCCCTTGTTTTTGATATTGTAATCAGTGCCTCTTTATTTTTTTAGAGTGCGTTTGTATTAGCTTTAAATAATAATTTTTACGGATTCCGAATTAAATACGTGAGATGAATTTTATTTTAATTTACGCAAATCAATATTTTAAAATTGAAACCAAATAGATCCTTAGTTGCCCTTTGCGTCTCTCTACAAATGATCTAGAGTTAGAATTGTATCGGTGGTGCTGCTTTGAGTTTAGGATTTTAGTATTTGGGTTTAAGCCTTTTTTTAGTGTCTTATTTTAATTTAAACTTTTTTTTGTAGTGTATCTGGGCTTAGGTATTTGTGTCTAGTATATTTGCAACATTGTGTGATCATGTAGATTCGTTTAAAATTTTAATGAAATATATCTTCCAGAGAAAGGAGAAAAAAGACGCTAGATAGCCACCACCGACTTGAGATTAGTCCCATAGTGGGTCTAAAGGATCTAAGCCGTGGGGATACTCAGGGGTATCCTCTCGGCCGCAAAGCGGCTAATTAGGGGGATGTAACAAAAAAAGAAAAGGTTCATGTTAATTCTGGTTTTTAACAATATCAATGCTAAGAGAAATCATCTGTAAAGATACACAACATTAACAATCAGTGTGTCTGGGAGGCCCAACTATGAGATTGATGCAGTATGAATTGCATAAACAAATAAAAAAAAAGTGTTTGGTTCACTGATTTTGTCCACCATGAACAATGGTAAATTGGATTAGATCACAGAAGCAGCAATTTCATACTTTTGACACTGATTCATTGTTTATGATTGTGAACAGGCACTGTTCATTTTTTTATTGATATACTTTACTCATTATATTCATAATTATAAGATCCAGTTAATTTTTTAAAGAATTCTACGAAAACCAATTACTTTATTTTAGAGTATTAAAATTTATCGTTTTTTTAAACTTTTTTTTTACTTATCAACTAATATATAATATGATAAAGCACAACATATGATATAATTAAGTAATATATTTTGATTTCTTCACTTCTCTAAAAAAATTTAATTGGGTCTTATAATTAGGACTGGAGGTAGTATAAATATCATACTATATTTCTATGTAATAAGACTCCCTCAAGTTTTAATTATAAGACCCAAATGATTTTTTTTAGAGATTAAGGAAGCCAAAATAATCAACTACGTCTTATAATTGGAACTGAAAGTAATATAAATGTCATACTATATTTACATGTAAGAAGACTTCCTCCGGTCCTAATTATAATACTCAATTGGCTTTTTTTTGAAGAGATTAAGGAAGCCACAAGAGTCAACTAGGTCTTATAATTAAGACTGAATGTAGTATAAATATCACACTATATTTACGTGTAATAAGACTCTCTCCAGTCCTAATTATAAGACCTCGTTGGTGTTTTTTTGGAGAGATTAAATAAGTCAAAAGAGTCAACTAGGTCTTATAATTAGGATCGAATTTAGTATAAATATCACAATATATTTAGTTATACATGTGTGTAATCTATATAATATGATTCATATCATTTTCAGTCATTTCCCGTTATAAGTAACTTATAATTAATTTCTGCAATTTTTATTCCAAATACAAATTAAATTATTCAAACTTACTTTTTTAAAAGCACCGATTATAATATTTAATCCAAACACACCCATCAATACTAAGAAATCATCTGTAAAGATACATACAAAACATTTATTACCAAAGCTTAAATGTAAATGCTCATGCATAAAGTGATTTGAAATAGTTATTATGTAAAAATATAATTTTCACTGATATATATATAGAGAAAAATGTAGCTATACTTCCTGAACTTTATTTCGAACAGAATAAAATAGAATCTTCGATTTAAAAATGAACAAGAAAGATCAGTGTTTATTTGGAATCGCCGTTGAAAGACTGCTTCTATTTTAAGGTTCCAGTATTAATTCAAAATGATGCCTTGTCATTTGTCAAAACAGTCATTTACAAACTTCCTCGCCGTGACCCGAATTGAAATTATAAAAATTTCCCCCAACCTCTATAATTAGGGACAATCTCATAAAAATATTAAAGAAATCGAAAAAAGAAAAAAAATCAGTGTATTCAAATGTGGAAATCACAATTCAGCCTTTCCGTAAGAATATGAAGTTTTTGAAATCTTAACAATTTTAAGAAATTATCTAAATATCTTTAGATTTTATTTTAATAAAAAATTCCTACCCCTATTGATCACTAGAGCTATGACAAAAATAAAAGTTATTAATATAGATGTTGTAATTATTAATATATATACTCAAGTTGTTAATATGAGTTATCGGAGCTCCAGTTATCTTATAATTTGATTGAATTTTATTAAAAAAAATTGTTAATATAAATACTATACATACACTAAAGTTGTAAATATATGAGGCTTTTGGAGCTATAATCAACTTTATTTTCAACTTTAATATTTATATTAATAATTGAAATATTTATATTAACAACTTTTACTTAAGAAGTTTAAAAAAATAAGTAAGAGCGCCCAAACCTCCCACCATATTAACAACTTAAGATATATATATATATATATATAAATATTAATAACTTTTACTCGTGGAATTTAAAAAAAATATATAAGACCAACGGAATTCTGATGAACCATATTAACTACTTGAGTATTTATATTAATAATTTAAATATATATATATATATATTAATAGTTACAATATCTATATTAACGATTTTTGTCAGAGATCTGGAGTTTGACCACCAACAAGGTCATCGGCCTTGTGGTAACGGTAGCTGCCACAAGCACTCAAGTTCTAGCGGCTGACAAGAGTTATGGATTTTTTATTAAAACAAAATATAAGAACATTTAGGTAATTTTTTAAAATTTTCAAAATTCAAAAAATTAGAGATTCTTACTAAATGATTGAACTGAAATTTTGATATTTGAACACTGAATTGTTGTTTTTTTTATTTCTTTAATATTCCATTCGGTCATAATTATAAGAAACCGTTAACTTTTTTAAAGAATTATAAAAAAATTAATTACATTACTTTAATATATTAAAATTTATCATTTTTCTTTAAATTATGTTGTTTGGCTTATGAATTAATATATAATGAAATAAAATATAATATATGATATGATTAAGTAATATAATTTATTTTTTTAAAATTTTTTTAAAGTTTTTTAAAAAAATCAACAGATTTTTATAATTAGGAGTTAAAGGTGTATGTTTTTGGTATTTTCCCTTATAACTAATGACCGCACCATCTTCGTTTTGATTTTCTTGCACGGAGCTATTTAGTTAATCATAACAGTGGCTGAAGGAGAGGAACCGTTTAGATTACATTTAAATGGTTCAGATTTCATCACAAATATTTGGTAATCATCATTGTGATGAGCATGCAATGGGACCGAGCTACTATGCCCAGACTTCGTTCTTCCAATGAACTTGTAAAGAAATTAAAAAAATGTTTACTTTTCGCTAGAAAAAGAAATTCACACTGTCGATCAATCCAAGTTTCCAAAAGAACGAAGAGCAAGTATAACATCAGTTTCATGAAAAATAAATTTAACTATGAATGAAGTTACGTGAATCGTGCGTGTTTACCCATTCGGGCCGGAGATAATTTTTTGTTGTTGTTCCTCTTGCTGGCAATACCTTCCCTCACGGTGCACTTCCCGCGCAATCACAAAATCCATCGGATCGTCCCTCACAGGATTGGAAAAGGAAATTAATTTTCCCCTATCGAGCTCTTTGGTGATAGGGAAAGATTAAAAAGATGTCCTGTCAGGTTTCACTGTCTGTTTCCTCCTTATTTTCTTTATGGGTTCAAGTTTTTTTAAGTTTTAACTTCAGATCTCAAAATCGTCAATCGCATTTTCTTTGGTTCGTCAAGCTGGCCATGGGTCCCTCCAGAAAAGCCTAGTCGCTGTCGAACTTCACTAGTGCCTCCCAGAGCTTGGTGTTCGTAACAGAGGCTGTATGGCGATTTCTCAGACTGAGTATTACTTGCCTGCCAAGTTCTAAGAATCGCACTCGAAACTGGCTTCATTCTGCTCTACTCGGCTGTGGTTTTGGTGAGTGTAGTAGTTTCTCTAGTGAATGCTATGGTGATAAAAATGCTATCTTCGACACTGTTATCTTAACGCTGGGCTTCTGTTAAGCTTGGAATGCTTTTTCCAACGTATTCTTCGTTGCCTCGTTCTACATTTTAGATCAGGGAATCATTATAATCGTGTAGATACCCAATGTATCCAATTCGGGGTATGCCTAGATAGGGGCATTATGAAAAATGGGTTTGGGATTGTGGTAAATTGACTTAATCCACAGGATACAGTATACTGGATCGGATTTTTCTCTTAAAATATTTTGAGAGGACTTATTTATGTGTTGAGGGAGTGTACATGGATTTCATTTTTTAAATCTGATATGCTTTCCCCTGAGTTCGACTTCTATAATGTTCATTTCAGCTGTACTTCTTGCCGCGCTGGGCGAAACATGGTTTCCCTGAAATTCTCGGCAAACACATGTTAGCTATGACAACAGCTTTTTTTTCATTGGAAGGGCGGGAAGTTTGTGATCAAAATGGAGACTTCTCTTCTTGAAATGTACTTTGGTTACCTCCAACAAGGATCCACTTGGAGTTATGAACTAAGCGTTGACTTGGATTTATTTTGATGGCATCCATTAGAAGAACCCTGTCTCCAGTGCCTCGGGCTGGAACTGTAGCACTTGGAGAAGTCTGTTCAGCAGGTTCCCCATTGTCTAAATCTTCATCGAGTCTTCAGAACTGCCAACCATCCACTGGATTGTCAACTCCTACCGTCAGCCCACTGGATTCTCGTGCATTTGTTCTTGGTGTTGTTTCTCCAAGATCTATGAGGGCTTTTGAGAGGTCAAAGTCAAAGGGCCAACTTTGGAAGAAGGTGCTTTTCCATTTCTTTATCTGTTTCATGGTTGGGCTTTCTATTGGATTCACCCCACTTGCTTCATTGAACTTGTCCCTAAATCTCATGCCAAAGCATCAAGCCTTCTCTTTTGAAGTGGTATCTTCTGTTGGAAATTTTCAGCCATATGATGACGTGAAGATAAATGCAACACTGTCAACCAATGGGAATATGAAGTTTAATGCTACTTTGGATTCAACTTTAAAGGAACGGGAGCTAATAGGCGGGATCGCGCATAATATGTCTACTAGCCAATCACTCAATGTCAAACCATATTTGGAGTCTCAGAAGCTTCTTATTATTGTGACCACAACGTACAATCAGCCACTTCAAGCATATTACTTGAGTCGATTGGCATACACACTAAAATTGGTCCCACCTTCTTTGTTGTGGATTGTTGTTGAGATGACTTCCCAATCTGAAGAAACAGCTGATATATTGAGGAGTAGTGGAGTTATGTACCGGCATCTTGTTTGCAAAGCAAATCTAACCAACACAAGTGATAGGAGCGTTCTCCAAAGAAATGTTGCACTAGCTCACATTGAAACTCACCATCTGGATGGAATTGTTTACTTTGCGGATGATTATAACATCTACTCAACTGAACTGTTTCAGCAAATGAGAGAAATAAGGTATTTCCAAATGGGTTTTTTAACCCCACAACTTTATGTTGCTTCTTATTCTGTTTTCAAGTATAAGTAGCCTGGTCGTGTTATTTATCGTTTGTCTGATGGTTTAGTTTATCAGGCTTCACGAAATAATAGCAAATCTAGGTGCATCTGAATAAATTCAAATGTTATTTGTATGAGGAATTACGGAACATTATACTTACTGCTTTCTAAGTGTTTAAGGGGTTACTCTGAAATTCTAGGCCTTTATTGAGTGAGTGTCAAATTTGAATCTTTAATGAAGTTTGGGAAAGATTACGTTTTTACTTGCTTATATTCAATCAGAACCCTAAAAAAAGGGATTTTCCCCCTTAATTTAAATACAACCAGTGTCAATCATTTTTCAACCATGGTTGCAGTCATTTTGATAGAGGTTTCTCACACATCAATCTGTCATACTTATGACTGGCTTCACCTGTTCATTGATTGAAAACCTCATGTTCAGGCATTAGACCTGAGGGAGGATGATTTGTGCCCAAAGTCTCTTGCCAAGATGGTCCTGCCTTGACCCTTTTCAGTTGAGAACTCCAAGGAAAAATTTAATTCTAAAAGTACTCAAACATGATGCAATAATAAAAATGAAGTTTGATTATATAACATTGAAGAACAACCAAGAGGGTATTACTTTTTTGTTTTTCCCCTCTTCTTACCCTATAAGAATTAGATTATCAATTCTCACTTCTATCCATAAGAATATCTAGTTGATATCCGGATAACCTCAGGACATTTTAGAGTAAGAGTCCTTATGCTAACATGTGCGAGAATTTTGAATGTCTCAAGTTTTGTTGGGAAAAACAGACATTTTAGATTACCAGAATTTGGTACTTGCTAGCGACCTAGTGTAGGCTGTCAATAAATCAAAAGGGTTGATGTTACGGGATGTCCAATGTAAAACTTGAGTATTGGAACATAGTGTTCAGTGATGTTTACGATGAAGCAAATAAGCGTTCAAATTGGCTTGGTAGATCAATGCATGGCCTTGATTCTCATTTCTTCACTTTTATCGATGCCTCCCTTTGGTTGTGGGATTTTGATTGATTGGATATATGGAGTGTATAGTAACTCACTGCATTGTTTCTATTATGCATGGTTTTCGCACCCTTTTATTTGTTTTAAAAAAATTGTACGAGTCCCTTTTTACTCATTAATGGTTGTCTCTAGGTTCATGTCCTGAAAGTGAAATTAAGTGTTTCTTGTACAAGTTGATTTTCCTGAGAAAATAACTCTAAAAGCTCTTATGTTCATGAACGCCGTCAAAATTTCTAGATTCCTAAATGAGACAAAATAGAAAACCCATGCTCAGGAAACCCAGTAAGGGATGATAAAGAGAAAAAGAAAATGCTATATTCGAAGAGAAAGCGGAATAACCTTCCTCATATTAGAGAAAAGATATCTGAGGTCTGTACTTCGCTAATGTAACCTTAAAGCTTTTCCTTGTTTAAAATGGGAACCTTGGGTCATGGTGTACTTGGTTGGAGAGAAAGCCAAAGATTTTTAAAGGTGCTCTATGTCCTTGGTGATGTTGGGGGAAAACATAATGTTCATGTCTTATAATGATGTTCTGATCACGGTGTTTTTGAGTGGGTTTTCATATGAGATTTTCTAATAGATTTGGCTGCTTTTCCGCAGATTTTATCACCATTTCTTCCGTCTTTTTTCTTCTGGAGTTTATCTTATTCTTCTACTTTGTGGCTTGTGCCTCTTTCTTGAAGAAGTTCCTTCTTCTATCCAGAGAAAAGGGGGAAACTTCGCATATCGGCATTGTTCTAGGTCGTTATGGGTTTCTCTTTTAATTAATACGGCAGGCAAACTGATTATCATTTATTTTTTTTCTTCTCAATAATTGACATTGTTCTCCTTATTGTTAACATCACCTATCATACAAATGACTTGGTGTTTTTCCTTTCAACCAAATCAGCTGTTGCGCTACCTTTTCTCCTGCTGATAACTACTCCCCCTAGCGTTTAATATGAGACATATTTAGGAAGTTGATTTTGGTCCTAAATATATGACATATTTTTCAAGTTTTTCATTTTTTTTTTGGATTTACCCCTATCAATTCTCTTTCAACTTCAACTATAATTAAGGAGATGGATTAAGAGAATTAAGGAAGATGACTAAGATGTTTCAGTAAATACATTCCATATTAATTAATTTAACTAATTTCTTTCATCTAGTTAAATCATGTAAATATGATGTATACTGAGGATCAAAGGGAGCATGAGGAAACTTTGTTTCCGACATTCTTAGGACCTGTTCTCTGGTAGAGCTTATTGCAGCTGGTTCTCTGTGTAGCTTCAAAGAAATTTTACTGGTGGTTTATTTTCTCTTTGGCCAAAGAATAATGTCATATTTAATGATATAAATAATCATAATAGTGACAGTTCACTCCCACCCACAAAAAGAAAAGACTAAAAATGAGAAGATTTATTATTATGTTTATTATTCATTCTTCATAAAAGAAAAGACTAAGTTGGCTGAGGAAAAACTGTCTTTGAAAAATGGCCTATAATATAATTTCCTGAAGAGTAGCTCACCTCCCTCCCAAAAAAAGAAAATACATCCCTCATTTTTCCTTTTGCAATGCTTACTGTACCTTAAACTTTTGAAATGTGCAGGCGATTTGGAACGTGGACTGTAGCTAAAATATCAGGAGACAGATATAGCATGGTACTGCAAGGGCCCGTCTGTAATGGAAATCAAGTACTCGGGTGGCACACAATTGAATCTGAAGGAACATCTCGAAGATTTCATGCTGAAATGTCAGGTTTTGCATTTAACAGTACCATACTATGGGATCCAAAGAAATGGCGCCGTCCCACTCTTGAACCCATCCGGCAGCTCGACACAGTCATGGAAGATTATCGGGTTAGTATTTGTTATACTCTGGTTTATCTTCTAGTATTCTGATTCATCATTAACTATATCACTTTCTATATTCGTTTCAAGTCTTCAAATCGCATCCCAAATTTTTTTGCAAAATTTTGTAGTGTGCGTTCATATCACCTTTTCTCATATTATTGGCCCATTTGGAATGTGCTGTGCAGGTTAGCACTTTCATTGAGCAGGTTGTGGAAGATGAAAGCCAAATGGAAGGCTTAACGAACGACTGCTCAAGAATTATGGTTTGGCATATTGATCTTGAATCTGCTATTTCCTTCTATCCTCAGAAATGGATTATTAAGAATAACCTAGATGTCGTTGTTCCTCTGACCTGACATTTGAGACATTATATATGCAAGTGGTATATATGTTTATGAAATTGAAACCTTCATAATCCTAATGATTCTTCTATTTTCATTTCCTTATACGTAAATTGTACTGAACTTTACTCCTCATTGAAGAAAGACAGGGCGTAGGAATATTTGCTCCTATCAAGCAACCTGTCTCAGAAGAATCTCCCTGTTTCAAATTGCTTGAAGAAGAAAAAAGCTAGATGCAGCACATCAATGGATGCGAATTCTAGACATAAATCCCTTTTCCACACAAGAAGAACTTTTTTGTCGCTTGGGAAATTTTGTCTTTCTTTTTTGAAAGGTTTCAGATGATTTCAAAACTACCACCAAACAGAGTTCTCAAATGACCCTCCTCGTTTGCAAGGCATTTGCTTTGCTTGCATGGAAGCAAAAGTCCACTAGAAGCTATCCCTCTCCCAAACCTTCTCAAGAAGAGGATATATTTTTTTAATGTCCAGAAACGCCTTTAAGCGGGAACCATGTTGCCGAATAAAATGCTTCCTAGTTTGTCTGATTTTCCTCTGTAGAAACTGTGAAGAATGTAAGAGAGCAACTTATTGTTCGTTTCCATTTCTCTGAGAACTACTTTCATTTCCATTTATGTCCCAGATATGTTACCCAACATAGAACTCATCCTCCTTGCGCTTCTCCATGGATCTCTCATAGCCTGCGTGCTTCTCGCAGCTATCTTCATCTTCTTAGTGGGTCTTCTCGCAGCTTTCTCCTTCGGACTCTTGCTGGTTCTAGCGTTGGATTTGCACGAATTTTCTTCAGTGGTTTCTGAGTATTCAGAAATGGTGAGGGATGATGTCAAATTGGGCATCATTTTAGTTTTCGCCTACCTAATGTATCAGGCCGTCGGATTTGTTTTGGATTCAAGACCTTGGCTTAATAGCAAGGCCAAAGAATTCAAAGGCAAAAGCATGACGCGACATCGTGTAGTCTTGTTCGTATCTTGAAGATTGACAAAAGTTACCCCTGGACCCTTCTGATCATATCTACATCTAGGGTTTCTTCAGAACGCTTAAGCCGTGACATCAATGGAGATTACGAGCGCTTGAACCTTGAAGCTCAATTATCTGCAGACGTTTTCATTGCCTATTCTTTCGGCTTCCATCTGTACATTACCGCATTACCTGTTTATGTGCTTCTTCTTCAATAATTTCTTCACATAAAGATGCCTTGATGCAATTCAAAATCAATAAAGTTGTCATTTTACTCGTATCCGATTTGTAATCTTTCGGCCAACACATGATTTTCTTCTTAGGCTTTTGTCAAATCAAATCTGAGCATGAGTCCATAACACATTCTGAAACAGGAAGTAATGATATTGATTTGTTTTTAATAAAAGTTAAAATTATAATTATAAATTTAAATGATTTTTGAAAGATAAAAGGACGTAGAAATTAGAATCATGCGCTTGGCTTCTCAGCCATGAGGTTCCCATCCATTGTCTCTCTCTTGCTTCAAGCGTTTTGCGTGTGAAACCCAAACTCCTCCAATGCTCCATCCAATCATCTGCCTCCCTCCTGGTAAAATAACAATTAAAAAAAAAAAATTCATCCCCTCCCTCCTCATACTCACGTATGCAAATTGACTAAGGGTTATAAAAATATTTATATTATTAAAAATGTAAAATAAAGGTTCGAGTTGTAAATTTAGGAACAAATTATTTTTCTATGTGCACCCAGTCGAACTAACTATTTTAAATGTAAAAGTGGACATTATAAATTTTTTTGGGAGCACTTGTAACAATGTCATTAACCTGATTTAACTTCTGTTACTTTTTATAACGTGAGTTTTACTAGTCTTCTCACTCTATATTATTTTAATATATATTTAAAAGATTAAGGTGTAAATTTAGCAATGAACCAATTCTTGGGTGAACCCAACACAATTTTTTTTTTTATAAAAGCATTTATAAGATAAGTATGGGCATTTACATCTAAGCATTTACATTAATGCCCTTTTTTTTCCACAAGAGTATTTACAGGACAAATATGAACATTTAAAAAAAAATAAAATGATTTAAAGGAATTCACAGATTTTAAAAATTTTTGTTCATTTACATATTTGTCTTGTAAAAACTTTTTATTGCACCCTTTAAGTCTAAATAAAATTAAATTTGTCAATGGAAAGACAAATATAGTCATTTACAACACAAATATGTTATTGTCCAAAATTTTTAACTTCCTGAATCCTTTTAAATAACTTTACTTATTTTATAAATGCTCATATTTACTTTATAAATGCTCTTATGAAAAAGATTAAAGTAATGTCTTGTAAACATTGTTATAAAAAAATAATTGGGCTTGGCTTCTCTCCTTTACTGCTTCCCATCATTTTCCCTTTTTCACCATTAGATCAAGATCTGAATGGTCCAGCTTTATTATCTTATAAAAATGTTATTATATTTTACTTTAAAGATATAATTTTTTTTAGACAAGATACAAAATTTTATTTGAATTGTTAAAATAATTTTTGTATCTTTTAGATAAATATAATAACAATAACATTTTTATAAAATGTTAAATTTAGACCGTCGAGATCTTGTTCTAAAGGTGAAAAAGAGAAAAGGAGGGAAAAGAATGGGAAGGGGAAAAGGAGAGAAGTTAACTTTATAATGAAGCTGGATACCTTTAAGAAAATATTTCATTACTAAATTTATATCTTAACCCTTTCAAGATGTATTAAAATAATAGAGAATAAGAAGATTGGTGGAACCAAATTACAAAAAAAAAAATAAAGGAAGTTAATTCGGATTAGTGCATTGCTACATGTACTTTTTAAAAAAATTATAATGTTTATTTTTGCATTTAAAATAGTTAGTTTTGAGAAATAGTTTATTCTTAAGTTTACACCTTGAATCTTTATTTTATATTTATAATAATATAAATAGTTTTTGTAAATGGGAGTGGATGACCTTTTTTTTAATGATTATTTTAACAGGAGAGGGAGGTGGATGACTGGATGGAGCATTGGAGGAGTTTGGGTTTCACGGTGTGGCTCGAAGCAAGGGAGGGAGAGACAGTGGAGGGGAACTTCATGGGAGAGAAGCCAAGCACCTAGAATTCCAGAACATGGATTCTCTCTGTGAGGATAGTTTAAATTTTCTTTCAAAAAAATTCAGTGTCTTTAAATATGTTTTATAGTGATAATTAGTGTCATAAAATAATTTTTCAGTAGCTTCTAATAACTGATAAGCTGCATCCAAAAAAATAGTTTTTCACTAACTATAATATATGAATACAAATTTTAACTTAAAAAACTCAGTGTTATTAAAAAAATACTTTTAAATGCAATCTCTTAATTACTGTTACTGAAAAATATTTTATTTTATAGAATACATAAAAAATTATTTTATAATATTGAGTGTAACTAAAAATTATTTAACACACTAAATACTATTTTTTTAAACAAAAATTAAACTACTCTCAAATTTTACAACTAAAATTATCTAAAACAGTACAATTTTGGAAAAAGAGCCGTAGAGAGGAGGCGTCACGGATAGCAACAGGGAACGGTTCAGAGTCACACACACTTGTCTGTCGGTTCAGATTTACCCGCCAGTTTTCTTAGCCATCTGTCATGCGAGTGATGTGAGAGGGAAATCGGTGACGTATGCTTACTCTTCCCCGCTATTAATGCCAATGGCCGTTTTTCCTTTGAACACCACCACTAGATTTGCGCTTTTAATTTTGATCGCTTTTCTTAAGGGTCTCTTTCAGTGATAGAGTTCGATGGAATTGAAGCTGTGCTCTCGGTGCCATCCTCTTTATTTCACTCCAAATTTTGGGTTTTCTACTGTCAATCTTACTTCAAATGTTAAACTCCCTCAAACTTCAAATAACGGATTTCACCGGGGTTCTCTGAAGCCTGGCTTTCGATCTATTTCGCGCTTTGTTGCTTACAATCCAGTGTCGGTTCAGGCGTCGAGTGGGTCCTCGACGATTGAAAAGGGAGATGAGGACGAAGCTTTGGGTTCTTCGGGACCTACTTACGTAGCCACACCTCCCAATCGAGCGTGTCGGACTCCACATAGTGGGTATGCACGTGTTGATCATTTTGAGTTAGGTGGTTAATTTGCTGAGTATTGATTCCTTTGTTTCTTGTTTTCTGGGATAGTTACCATTTTGACGGGACTACGCGGAAATTCTTTGAAGGTTGGTACTTCAAGGTGTCGGTTCCAGAACGGAGGCAGTCCTTTTGCTTTACTTATTCTATAGAAAGTCCTGCATTCGCTAAGAAATTGACGCCACTGGAAGTAGCACAATATGGACCGAGATTTACGGGAGTTGGGGCTCAAATTCTCGGTGCTGATGACAAGTACATTTGTCAATACTCTGAAGAATCGCAGAACTTCTGGGGAAGTAAGAATATACGTTTTATATTGTCAAGTTGGATTTTTGTTTTCAGTTTTCACCTTGAAGGCTCGTGATTTTAATTTTTAGATTGTGAATTCGTCTTCTTTACTTGAGCAATAGATAAAGAACGGTTGATTTTTCTTCTGATTGTAACTTTATATTCATATATGCTTATTGCTTAGGCAGGCATGAGCTTATTCTGGGGAACACCTTCGTAGCGAAACAAAACTTGAGACCTCCGAACTCCGAGGTTCCGCCTCAGGTTTAAACCGCATCCTTAATGTAACCTTTTCTACGCCTGGCGTTACGCGCAATATAATAATTTGGTGCCTAGACGAATGCTCGGGCATAATTGATTTGGAGATGCTTGTGAATTCGTCATCGAATTTTCTAATTTAGATTCTTACTGAGTGGCTTCATTATTTAGATGTTTCCTAACGGTACAAGTCTAGTGTCTTCCCTAGTTTCCTGATATTTTATTCGTTGCTCACTTATGTTGTCTCTGAAACTTTGATTGTCTTGGCCTCTTGGGTTGCATATTACTTATAATTGTTTTCTTTTTCCTGGCCATATATTCATAAATGTTTGGCAACACTTGTAGGCAGATTGTTTATGATGTCCTAAGTCATAACCTTATTATTAGATCAAAAGTAGGTTTCTTTTTAAGTCTTAGTCTTTCTCTTTCACTTGTATTGTGCTACATTTCTTAGGAATTTGAAAAAAGGGTGTCAGAAGGTTTTCAAGTTACTCCACTCTGGCATCAAGGTTTCATCCGTGATGATGGAAGGTAGGAATGCAAATTGCAATCTCCTCTTTCCATTTTGCTTCTAGTTATATATTTTGCCTGACTTAAATTATAAATCTAGGTCAGACTATGTAGAAACAGTGAGGTCTGCTCGTTGGGAGTATAGCACACGCCCAGTTTATGGTTGGGGTGATGTGGGATCTACACAGAAGTCTACTGCTGGCTGGCTTGCTGCTCTTCCTGTATTTGAACCACAGTGGCAAATATGCATGGCTGGTGGACTTTCTACTGGTATGTACTACTTGTCCATCTGTTGGCTATTAGTAAGTTTGTTCTCTCGTGCTTTAAAATTTGTATTTCAGGATGGATAGAGTGGGACGGTGAAATGATTGAGTTTGATAATGCCCCATCTTATTCAGAAAAAAACTGGGGTGGAGGATTCCCAAGAAAATGGTTTTGGGTAAATGTCTATTCCTCTATTAAATTATCTGTGGTAGTCTTCATTTGTGCATTCATTACATTGCTTGCCATGAAACTTTAATTTTAGCTGGTTATATGCAAATTTCCAACTGTTTCCTTTTGATAAAAATAATGTGCTTAGAATGCATTTTCTCTTCACTTTTTTCTGGTTGGTAAATAAATACGCATGAATGCTCTAAGGCAAGAATGGTAAGGATAGAGGCTTTCACACTTCAAGGGATGGGATTCTTTTGATGCTTATGTAACATGGAGTATGGAATTACATACTACTTCAGGTTAATGGATTAAGACTTGTTTATCATGGTTCTTGGTGTCTACTAAAACTCTTTGCCAGGAATTGCTGGTTAATTTGCTGTTGGGGTGATTTTATTGACCCTTCTTGTTGCTATCAATTTTTGAATGACTAGTTGTATTTGTTTGTGTATGTCAAGTTGTTCATGTCTTTTGCAGGTGCAATGTAATGTGTTTGAGGGTGCTAGTGGAGAAATTGCCCTTACTGCAGCTGGTGGGTTGAGGCAAATTCCTGGACTTACAGAGAATTTTGAAAACGCTGCATTGGTAACTTGCTAGAGCATTTCTCTATAAATATGAATCTTTTCTTTCTGTTTACTGAACTTTATGTGCGGCAACAACTTACCCCTGACATATATGATTATGTTAATGAGATTGATAGGAGGGCATTAAGGATGACGGGCATATTTTTACTTTGTATTACTCTTTCACTCTTTTGATGTCTTGAACTGTGCTCAGGTTCATTAATGACGCTTGTAGAAATATTTGCCTTCAGCATTTAGTTAATTTTTTTATGGTCATTTTGGATTGTTATTGAATTTGAGAAAAAGGCATAAAGGGTTGGTATCTCTTCATTGGTCAAGATCAAAATACTCATGAATATTGGTTCTCTCGTCAGACCATTCATCTGTCTATCTTTCATCTTATTTAGGTCGTTAAGTTTAAATCATCTTCTTCTGTGTTCCAATCTTATGCAGATTGGAGTGCACTATGGTGGGACTTTTTATGAATTTGTTCCATGGAATGGTGTTGTTAACTGGGAAATTGCTCCTTGGGGTTATTGGTTTATGTCGGCTGACAATGGGAGACATGTGGTAAATATTCTTTATTTTATTATTACTTGATTTTTTTTCCTGTGTAAAGGGCACAAAATCTTCAAATTGTATGAATGACCCCTCACTTATGGTGGAGGAATGCTGTTGGTAAAAATTTGGCCAAAACAGTTACATCAAGATAATAGGGACCTGGGACTTATAAACTGCAAAAAACCACCAACAAGGACGAACAATGGAACCAAAAGATTATAGATCAGATTTTTAAAAAAGTTGGGAGGCCAATACCATCGATATCAATGAACCCTCCAATTGGAGGATGAACCATATTAAAGTCGTGGAAGATCTCATTTCTTCCTCTTTCTTGTTCTCTAGGCAAATGGTCAGTTGGCTGATTTCCTCCCCCCTGATGGTATGTAATTGTGAAGTTGTTATATAATTGTAAACTTAGTGTTGAATTCCCTAATCCCTAAATTAATAAGCCTAGTGATTAATTAGGGGATTAGCCAAACAATGCCTTAGTTAATTAGCCAAACGAGCCCTTAGATTAGGAATAGGCTTGTGGCACAAGGCAGAACCCCTTACCCCATTGCCTATAAATAAAGCTTGTTGATCATTAATGAAGAATTGCATTTGTTCATCAGCCATTCTTTGTCTCTCTTCTACTGTCTTTTCTCTCTACTCCCTCTCTCTTCTTCTCTTCTTCTCACCTCTCTTAATTTCCTCTCTTCCCTAAACATTTCATGACTGAATTTACAGTCTTGTAACGGAAGTTTATCCCTTGTAGCAACTTTTCCAGTTCATTTTTGTAGTCTGACAGCTCCTATGTTCTGCCCTCACCTCAAGAACTGACTATCCAAAAACTTACCAGAACCAATTGAGTAATCACCTCAAGATCTGAACAAGTGCCCAAAATAGCTACGTAACCACCTTCTACTGCCTAAAAACTACATAAGACAGTCACATAAATTGTGGATTTGTCAATGTGCTAGTTCTAGATGCTAGAAGAATTTCACATCATATATTTTTTAAGTCTTGTGAGGAGAGAGAAATTAAGAATGAACACAGAAGAAACAATTATATACTTGCAAGTGGGGGTTGCTTTAGGAAACTTAGGAGAAACCAAGTATATGGGCCTCTTTTGGTTGACTGATACAATGTCTCATGTTTTGGCAGGTTGAATTAGAGACAACAACAGAGGATCTAGGTACTGTATTGCGTGCTCCAACATCAGAAGCTGGTTTTTCCCAAGCTTGTAAAGATACATGTTTTGGTATGCTAAAATTACAAATATGGGAAAGAAGATATGATGGCAGGAAGGGAAAGGTGTTTTCTCTTTCATATTTGTTGCTTTATTTAGGATGTGGTTTTCATTCACGCTCCCTGATTGAAGGAACTGCCTTATTACTAATTGAGACAGAAATTAGAGAGAATGATGAAAAAATACCTTTTTAATTTCAAAATCTCAAATAAGTGATTTTGCATTAAATTGAGTTGGCAATTACTATACAAATGGTATTGATACGTCATTCTCCTAAGAAATCATTTTTAGACTGTTATATGAACTCTGCTAGCTTCCGGTTTTCTAGTGAAATCATAATACTGAAACATGCACGATGGAGAGGCACTAATATGTACGTGCAATCTGATAACTTTTTTCAACTGATCTCTGGGGAAACTATTGCGTTAGTTGATTTCTGAAGAAATCAAAATTACACATGTAAATTTTCGCCTAGTTGGTGGTCTCACTTACCAGCAACTTGGATCTACAATTTGGCATGGGTGCTCCATGGGTCCGCCGATGTGAAAATGTGAACAAAGGGATCAGAATCTGGATGATATTTTAATTGAAATTCTTTGAATCAACCCCTCTTGAAGTGCATGTGCGTTTCCTTGTATGTTCTCACATGCCACGTGTGCATGCGTCTCTGTTGGCCAGAATTTAAGGTTACTTTGGTACTCAGGCTCTAGTATTTCTTTCATCTCTACTATTTCTGACAGATATCGAAGTCTGTGGAATGTTAGGCGTAAGAGATCTACTATTTCTGACAGAGATTGTTGTCATACAAGATAACAATTACGCAAGTAAATTAAGCTTCTAAATTCTGTGTTTCTCACGAGCATGTTCTATACAGCTTTCAAATACAGATGTATCGAGCTAATCTTCCGTCTATGCCATATTTTGCTTCGGCACTATAGGAACTCAAGATTTTCTCTATTTAGTAGCAGTATCATTTAGTCATTTTGGAGCATTATCGTGATTTCTGAGAGTCATTGGTGAATTGCAGAAAGTGTTGGACGTTACAAGTAATATGGCGGCTGTAGAAGTTGGAGGAGGACCGTGGTTCAACACATGGAAGGGCCAGACTTCAACTCCAGAATTAGTTAGACGCGCCATTGGATTGCCTGTGGACGTTGATGGCATTTTTAATCTGGTTCCTTTTTTCAAACCACCAGGCCTATAGCCAACTGGTCTAGTTTCTGCTCCTTTTCTCTTGTTCGTAAAGTTTACTGCGAATTTAGAGGGTCTTCTAAACTTCGCCCTGTTGCACGCAGGTATTGAGTGGCATCATGGGGTTCTCTATAGGGAAGTGAAAAAGATTAATTTACTTCGTGCTGAAAAATACAAATATTTGTCCTGCCTCTGGTCCTTTTTCAAGGCCTTGTCAACTTTTTTTCTATGATCAAGGAAATGAGTTAAAAGTTAGTTAATTGTTCGCTACTTTTTAAAATTATCCTTTGATTATTATAGCTCTTTGGGAAGAGATCATGAAAAATCTATTATAATGAGGCAAGGTCTTATTTGGAGATTTGTTATGAATATTTCATTAAATTTTTATGAAGAGGTTATTAAGGACCAATGAGTAAGGTCTTATAAATACGATTAGTGGGAGCGTGATGATGTTAAGAATCGGATTAACTAACTGGTTGGTTGATGAAACTAGTAAACTAATCACCGGTTCGAGTTGATCCAAAGAATGGAGTGACTTGACCTAAAAACAAGTGGGAATTTTGGTAATTCAACCACTTATGATTTTGAAAATGTTTTGATTTTAAATTATGTATCTGAGCTAATGATTCAAGCATACTTATCTGGCAAATGCTTGCCTTTTTGGGGGAAAAAAAAGAGGGCACTAATTAAAAATATACTGTGTCTGATCTTGTTGACTTTTTTCTTAAAAAAATTTTAAGAAAGTTAATTAATAAATTACTTAATCATATCATATATATATATATATAATATTTTATTATATTATATATTAGTTCATAAGTCAAACAACATAATTTGAAAAA
>JBAGKO010000013.1:22913058-22931160 GCA_037177275.1 Acacia concinna
CAAATGGTGAACTGAAAAATTGCCTTTTTAACCTAAACTTCATAATGTGATTAACGTCAATAGAATATATAAGAAGGCGCTAGCTAAGGGCTTGTTTAGAATAACTTATTTTAGTCAAATAAGATCTTATACATAAAGTATGAGAAAGATCTATCTCACATACTTATTTCATACTCCGTAAATAAGATTTTATTATCCTAAATAAGTTATTCCAAACAAACACTAAATTGCTAACTCCATTGTTGAAGTGAGAGTGACCTTTTATTACGTACATTTCAACTAGATGTTCAAAATGAATTGTCTCCTTATGTTGTAAAAACAATAAACATATAAAGATGTAAAAATTTCTTTCCACTCCCATTGGCTATCTACATAATATACCCTCTGTTCATAAATATAAGATTTGGTTTGTTTTTTATTGAAAATGTTAAATATATTATTTAATTATATTATATGTTATATATATTATTACATTATATATTAATTAATTTATAAGTCAAGTTAATTAGTTTGAAGGAAAAAATTGTGGATACAGATATTTTAAAATAATTTATTTCACTTCCTTGATTTTATTAAAAAAAAAAAAGTTGACCGAATCTTTTATTCAGTACCAGAGATAGTATATAAAGAATTCACTATTATCTCAAAGCAATTAAAATACTTGGGGAATATAAAACACTGGCATTCACAACCAACCAGCGTGAAAACATTGTAGAAATTTGCAGCAAAGTGTGTGTTCCATGCAACTCCAACTTTTCTTATTTCAATAGTCGATATAAAATAGAGCAAAAAGAGTGTATATATATACACCTCATCCCTTGTCGGTCCCAAAATGTACAGCCAAGAAACCCCAAAAAAAAAAAAAAAAAAAGGCGCACGAACAAGGAAGATTTTTTTTCCCAGTTGCGTGCCTCATCCATGACATTTCAATTCTCTCATGTGGCGTATGTTTAAAGTGATATACAAGAGGTGTTGCGAGTTAAAGTTAAAAGGCGTTAAGGACGTTTGGATTTTTCTTTTTAAGAATATATTATCTGTGAAAATGGGGAAATATACGAGTGGTGATTAAGATAAGGTAGTGAAAAAAATAGAGACCACGAGCTGCATGTATGAATCTGCAGAGGTCCACGTTTCCTGCACAGAATCAGTCACTGTCACTTGTTTGGATGGGGAGTGGATAGTTAATACAGTATTCCATATTGACTAGGCTGCCTTCATTTGTTGGGCCTAACGTTGTTAATTTGAAGCTGGAGGTTTGTTATCATTCATCAGGCTGCCCATTTCTGATCTGCCCTGTTTGGTTGACATGTCGGGGCCTGGCAAAGGGATTCTTATTTAAGTGTGTTTGGTAGATTGATTTGGCCTTCAATTCTCATTTCTCTCTAACTTGCCATGCATGCACATTCCTTGTCACAGAGAGATCGAAGGAAAGGAGGAGAGTTAAAAATTGAGATGACAGGGTATTAATTCTAAAAGGGTGTTGAATCTAGCTAGTGGAAGGAGGTTTGCCTACTTAAACATGACTCTCCTAATCCCTCACTTTGCTTTGTTTGGTTAAGTTATTGTGAAAGTGATGTTTCAATTTTCAAGATAAAGATGTTCTTATTACATCATCTCAGTTTAAGTAATTTTTCATCAAATTCATTGGATGTTCAACCAGAGACACGTACGCGTGCACCTAAACCATATTTGTATTGGCGTTGTCCTCACGTTAGTAGTAGGATCCACGTGCACACGTGATTAAAAGTAACACCAATTTCTAATGTTTCAAGTGCGGCGTCATCTTTTAAGTTTGTTACCTTGGAATATTTTATCTTTTATTCGAAGCAATCTTTTCAATAAAATTAGATTTCAGAACAATAAAATGCATGTACTCTCATGCCTTTTTTTTTTGTGATTAGGAATATGAAGTGACCATTTCTATGTCTGATAAATTCTTATATGAACATGGTTTGCTATCTTATTTGTGGCATATCAATTGTAATACAACAATTCATGAAATGATTTTGAACATCCTAAATATTAATTGGCATATTTATTAAATTAAAAGATTTTATAATATTCAGTATTTCACTACTTATGAAATTTTAATTAAGAGATTCATTTATTTAAATTGTTAAGTTGTTGTGTTTTAAATATTAATTAAGTTGTTGTGTTTTAAATAGTTAAACTACAAATAATGTGACAAATTATATTTACATGAGAATAAGAATATCTCTTATATATTTACATTTGCCCCTTTCCATCCCTTTACCTTCCACATCTTCTATTTTATATATTTTTTATTTTTGCCAAATCCACTCACCTTTTTTTAGTCATTATCGTTATCTTAAAATTTTAATAGTCTAAATTTAACATTTTATAAAAAATATTACAAGTGTTGGGGCTAAGGATGGGAAGGGTTAAAGGTGGTAATTGTTAGATTTTCATATTTTGATGATAACTAAATCTTCATTTTAATTAAGAGTTATAAAAGATTTCTAAATGAAAAATATATCTTGACAGAACCTTAAGAGAAAGAGTTTGGAAGTTGTTTAATTATTTTCATGAACTCAAGTTTTCAAGGAAGTTTGATTAAGGATTTTTAAGTTGAAACTCAAAGTTCTCATATTTAGCAAACTAAAGTTTGAGAGTGTCAGAACAGTAAGTTACTCGCTGTAGTGAAAGGTTTCAACAACGAGTAACTCGCTATTGAAACAAGACCCAAACTTAAGTTTAAGGAAGTCGTGTATAGCGAGCATCTACAACAACAAGTAACTCGATGTTGCAAGCAAACCCAAACTCGAGTTTGGATACCTTTTTGCACAATGAGAAACTCTCTATGCAAGAAGGTTCTGACCCGAGTTTAGGTCCAACATCAAGTTTTCTATATCTTCCAAAAACCATAAAACTCAAGTGTATTAGTCTTATTAAACTCAAGTTTATCTTTATTTATACTGAGTTTATTTTACAAAATATACCTGAGAACTCAAGTTTGCTTAACAATTTTTTTTTTCCAAAATCCTTTCTCAAAAACTCAAGTTTCTCTCTCAGTCAAACTCAAGTGTGGCACTATTGTGAAATAGTTTCTAAGTTTTTCAAAAAGCCATATATGTTGAGTTAATTTTCAAAAATCTTGAGTTAATCTTTAAAATGACTTTGTTCTTTCAAGGGAATCATTTTCTTTAATATAAACTCAGAAGAGAAACTAAATTCAAACATTTTCTTGATATTTCTCTTCTTTTGAAATACTCTCTGAATTACGTTAAACTCAGGTTTAGGAAAATTCATGAACTTAAGTTTATATGCTTTCAACTATATTTTCCTAATTCATTGAAGATAAACTCGAGTTTTCACACAAAACTCGAACGTGTTATAATAAACTCGAAAACCCATAAAATAGGGCACTATAAGGTAATCTTAGAATCATTCATATGTTTATAATATTGATACCCATGCGATGCTAATGTTTGTACAGGTTCTCTTACATGATAAATAACATATTACAAATGTTAATTGGGGGATACAAAGTCAAAATATAAAAAGCACTTTATGTGTCAAAGTATTAAATGCAACATTAAATGCTAACAACCTATGAAGACGAAGAACATTCCACAAAAGATAATTCTTCTCATCTCATAATGGCTCTAATCTGAGATGACCAATGAACTTCAACGGATATTTGAATAGTCACAACAGACACTTCAATAGTCCCAACGATCACCAATCTTAGAGACATTATAAAAAAAAGAAGACATTTAAGATTATTAGTCAATAGACTGAGCAAAAATTTATTGTGTTGTTGTTGTGTTAAGTGTTGTCTTAAATTTGTAGTCTTCATTAATATAGTGCGCATCAATGTTTATATATATACTCAGTGAGAGAGTCATGTTAAAAGTTTTTAAAAATCTCATAAGAGATACTCAAGGTAGAGAGACCTTGAGTGTAGGACTTGGATTACATATTATAAGGGGAAGTGATCTCTTAAATGTTGAATCAAGTCTGTATTAGGGTGCCAAGAGCCCATTGAAATTTTGGAAGATAGTAGAAACTTATTGGCCACTAAGTAACTGGATGTAGTTTAAGAGTTGGACCAAACCAATATAAATCTTTGCACTTAAACTCTATTATTTTTAGTATTCAATTTTTGTTTAGACTTTAAATTTTTAATCACCCAATTCACCCTCTATTGAATGAAAGCTTGCCTCAACAGTAATATGGGATGGCCCACCGAGTTTGGCCTAGTCAGGTAAGGGTTGGGCTTGTATAGGCTGTGGTCAAAAAGACCTATTTTAGTATAGTTGACATTTAGCCAACCTATCTTATAACCACTAGGGATAGGTTGGCGAGTTAGCCAGCCTAACTCGTTTTCTTCTCTCTGTTTTTTTATATTGTGTTTTTCAAATTGTTTTTAATACAACATACTAAATTTTTCTTTCTACAAAACAAAACCACAAAAAACTTAAAAATACATTATAAAATCATAAAAGTGATAATAGAATGTTAAATTCAAAGTTTCAAATATTACAAAATATAAATTACGCAAGCATCACAAGTCCACACATTACAAACTACATACTAAACATAAATCCAAAATCCATACAGTCAACAATTAATCAATATTAATGGTGTTTGAAAACATGACATGTAGCTGTAAGATTTTCTTGAACTCAAGCACTTTCCTTTTGCACAAGTAAATTTTCCACAGATAATAAAACAAATTGAAATACAATATTATCATTATTTTCAATAAATGAGTAAATGACAATGAGATAAATGAATAGATATAATTACATAACCATAAATATCATCTTACGCCTAAATACATTTCAAAAGACTTCACTTTACTTACAAGGCTTTTGCACATTTATAAAAAACAAAAAAAATGGGCCAACGCAACAACACATGTAGGCAACTTGTCGTGGGTTGGACCTACATGGGTTGAGGTAAAAAGAAACCACATCAAAATGATCCTACTTCCTCAAATTTCAATCAAACAATTTTCGTGTTGGGTGGGTTCGGCTCATGGTTAAAACCCATGTTATCGGCTTTAGGAAGAGTAAAAGATAGGAAAGGATTAATTTTCCTTTGTTGTTTAGTCTTTTTGGCACAATATATAATCAAGTAAATCAATTTTTTTAAAAAATTATCATAATTTTTTATAAAATATTAAAATATTTTTTGGAACACATGATGATGTTTTTTAATTTTGGGATAATTAATCTATAGGCGCTTATAGTTTAAACCAATTTTAATTAAGTTCTCATAGTATTTTTTCTTTTTATTAGGTCCTTGTGCTTTCACTTGTTATTTATTAGGTCTTTGTAGTTTTGTTCCTTTTTATTAGGTCCTTATAGTTTCACATCATGTTTAATTACTTTTTTTAATTTATTCAATAAATACTAATATTATTCTTCTAAAAACATAAAATATAATATGATTATTTATAATCAACTACTGTGATATTTTATCTTCACATTCTTTTATATGAATTATTTTAATATTCTTTGGAATTTTTAATAAACAAATATTTATATTATTTAATTTTTAATTATAATTAATTCATTATATATTTATATAATGATTAAATTAAATAGCAATAATAATTTTTCCTAAAAATAAAATAGAATTATAATAGTTATTAAAATTCAAAAATAATAAGGACTAGATTAAAAATGGAGTCAAACAATAAGGACCTGATAAAAAATAATAATTACAAGGATGTAATTAAAATTAGACGAAACTATAAGGACCTACATATTAATTATCCCATTAATTTTTGAATTTGTTTTAGAAGCAATTATTTTGAAAGTTTATTCCTTCACAAAAATAAAGGGAAAATGACACATAAATACCTTATAAAATTACAAAATCCTGTAAGGTTTGATAGGATATGGAAAAGACAAAGAGGTGATTGATGAGAAATCTAGAATTTTGAAGCTTGAATATTTTTACTAAAATATCTATCCATCAAATCATTTATCTCTCAATCCCCTACCCCCCTCTCCTATCATCTCCTCTCCCTTTCTTTCTCTTCCCATCGATCTCGTCGCCTATTCCTTCTCTTCCTCTTCTCATCATCATCTTCTCCTGCCCTAGGTTTCACTGTCACATAGAAAGCTCCTTTACCCATAGATTTGCCATATATGAAATGAGGAAGGCCCTAAAAGTTTAGGTTTTACTTGCCAGATCCAAAGAAGGAGAGGCCACACAAGTTTGAGAGAAAAATCCATCTAATAGGAAATTCCATAGGTAGTTGGTGATGGTGTCTTCACACATGCACTTTCTGGTTTCGAGTATCGCGCTCTCTGTGTTCAAGAAGAAGGATAGGAAAAGCATGAAATGAAGGATGACACTCTAGCTCTCACCATCAACCATCTTCAATTTCTTGTTTTTAGTTTTGTGGGTGAATTGTAAATAGAAGCTTTATTTCTTTCCTCTTTTTGGTTCGATTTTGACTTATAGTGGTTGATCTTGGATTGTTATAGTAGTTTGATTTTGCTTCTTGTATTTCCAATAGTGGTGGCTCTTGGCTTTGATAGATATGAAACAATGATGGTTGTGATTGAGTTATTGTATGTGGTTGGTTTTTTCCTTATGTTTTTCTCATTGCTATTTTGAAGTTGTGATTATACTTTAGTTGTCAAAACCTTTCTATCGAGTGTCATTTACAATTTGAGGCAATGATAAGTTTAACACAACAATTAACAATTATCTCATTTGACAACTTAAGTATAACAATTAATAACTTTAGTAAATAGATTGACAAAGTTTTTTGCTGTGATGAATTGAGTAATGAGATTAACATAATGAATAGTGATGTTGACAAAATCTGTAATGGTTTTGACAAAAATCAATAAATATTAACAAAACGTGTCAAATGATTAATAAAGAGTTTTGTGTTGTGATTAATTGAGTAATGTGGTTGACTAAAGAGTACTAATTTAAACAATTTTTGTAATGGTTTTGACAAACAAGTTGATTGACCTTTTATATTAAAAGGGGTATTTTGGTCTTTTGAGCAAATCATGAAAAAAATCACCTTCTGTATCATTTTGACATATTAATAAACTTTTGTGGGTTTTGGAATTTCAAGTAGCATTTAAATGTGATTTTTCTAAAAAAATACTTTAAAAGTTTATTTTTATTCTTTTGGTCAAATGAAATATTATTTTCAATTATCTGTGCAAGAAAAGAAAAAGGGAAATGACATTGAAATGACATATGAATTTCTAAAACCCATAAATGACTGCTAACATTTGCAAATGATAGAAGGGGAATATGGTGGGAATCTGGGATATCAAACTTATAGTCGTTTGAATTAGTTTTTTAGAATAGTTTTTATAATTATGTCCATTATTATCCTTTATATCCATTTGGCGTATTTGCACCTCATATATTGGATCTAACACTTTGTTTTTGTTGAAAGTAAGTAATGAACTTTAATAGGATTCATTGAAATAATAATGGATTTGATGGTGCTCATTACGGTTTTGACCAAAGAACGAAAATCCAGGCCGGTTGGTTCGGTTGGAAGGTCGGCAAACTGGGCCACAGTTTGGTCTGGTTTATTATTTGAACCAAAGACCAAGTGACTCATTTTAAACTAGTGAAACTCAGTATGACCTAAAAATATAGTTGGGTTTGGCAATTTATTCAAGCTACTAAAAAAAATAGACGCTGGACACTGGGATGATGAGAGAGGAGGCTGAAGATCATTGTTTGAGAGGAGATGGAGAACAGTGATGGCACTAAAAGAGTAAACTATAAGAGAAACATGAATATAAAAAAGAGGTTCTCCAATGATGGAGGAAGAAGGGAGAAGATCTCTAAAATCCCCATAGGAGATTTCAACAGTTTCACGCTGAGGACAAAAACAGAGGAGTGTGGGATCTTAGCCAAGATAATGACAAATGGTGTGGCTATTGATGGTGCATATTTTAAATTTAGGGTTTCATTAGGTTTTGTGGGATGCGCCTCTTTTTTTTTAGATGAAGGGCCCTCTTTTCCTATCAATTAGTATCATAAAATTTTAGAAAAATAATTATCTAAATGGAAAAATTCCTAGCAACTATTTTACCTCAAAATATGACAAGATCGGCATATTACATTTATAAATTTTAGACAAATCTAAAAGCCCGATTTCTAATAGGTTAAAGTATATTTTTTGTCCTTTAAGTTTAATCGAGGACCTTTTTGAGTCTCTTAACTTTAAAAAGTGTGTTTTTAGTCCTTTTAAATTAACGTCGTAACCTTAATGACGGAAAATGCTGACTCAGCGTGTCTAAATTTAAAATGCTGACATAATCTTATATTTAAATTATGTGTAAATAGGAAAATAATTAAAACTCTAATGAATCTTCAAGTTACCGTCAAAATTAAAGCCTCCAAATTTAAAAGTTGACATAATCTTATATTTAAATTATGCGTAAATAGGAAAATAATTAAAATCCTAATGAATCTTCAAGTTACTATCAAAATTAAAGCCCCTATTTAAATTATGTCAGCATTTTAACTTTACTAGGTTAGCATTTTTCGTCAGTGAAGTTAACGTCGTTAATTTAAAAAGATTTAAAGCACACTTTTTAAAGTTAAAGGACTAAAAGAAGTCTTTGATTAAACTTTGTAAACTATTATAATACACACTAATTTACAACTCTTTTTTTGCATTTAAAGCTTGAGGATTTAATATTTTAAAAAAGTTTGCAAAAAGTGAAATTGTTTTAAAATTATAAAAAATTGATATGTGTATGTGTAATAAAATATTATCTTTGGAGTAACTAGTGTAACATGATTAAATTGTATATTTTTAAGTTAATGAATAGTTTCATAGTTATATATAAATATTTTGATTAAATTGTATTATTTTAACTAAGACCGGTTAGACCCCGAATTGACCCCAGTCAGACCATTAATCTTTGAACCAGTGTCTCTACCGGTTTAATGTCTGGTCCAATTTTTTGTTCATTAGTTTTAACAAAACGAAGAAACGATGAGTAGCTTGAGCAAATCAAATGATCATAATGGTTGGTATTAACCAAATTAGTAATGAGATTTGCTATAGTTTTAACTATACTCGTAATAGTTTTGGTAAAATGAAGAAATAAGGAGTGACTTGAGAAAATTAAGTGATCATGTTGTTGATATTAATCAAATTAGTAACGTGATTCGCTAATATAATAATGGGTTTTATTATACTCGTTGTGGGTTTTTGACAAAATGAAGAAATAAGGATTGATTAGAGCAAATTAAGTGATCATAACGGTTGATATTAACCAAATAATAATGAAATTCACTAAAATAATAATTGGTTTGACTATACTTGTTATGTGTTTTGACAAAATGAAAATACAATGAGTAACTTGAGCAAATTGATGATGCTCTTTATGGTTTTTACAATATGACATTATGAAATTGTTTTACAAGCATTTATGCACTCACCATATTTTTTTGTTCAATAATAATAATCCAATTTTTTTGGTTCAATATGGCCTGACAAACACCACATATATACAGGTGATTGAGTCCAAATACCATGTTCTTCTCCATATACATTAGTTACAATTTACTAACATAGTTACCAACACTAGTAATGCATTAACATAATTACCATATACATATCATAATGTTTTGCCATTAACAAAAAGAAAAATACTTAGGTCAAGTTCTTTAGATCCATTTCGTCAGGTTCTCAAATCACATGTGGTCATATATTCTATATTTGAATTATTAAAATTTAATTATAAACTCAAATACAACAAGTAGGACACATGACCACATGTAATTAGAAAACCTGACGAAATAGATGTAAGGAATTTGATGTAAGTGTAGTCCTAACAAAAAATAATAATGACATTGACAAGTACATTAAGGGAATTTATTAAAAATCAAAAACTTCATGACATGGCAAAAAAAAATCCTCTTCTTCTCCCTCTCCACATCCAAGAGCAATAAAAAATCTCATGTCCCTTATCCAACCTTCTTTTTCACCTCCACGCCCAAAAGCCAAGATTAAGAGCTTTAAAGTTCTAATGTCTATACATTTATATGATATAAAAAATTCTAATAATTCATTAGTCATAAATTTCTCAAATTTGTGTGTTATGCCAACATACTGTGATTTAAAAAAAATCAAGAAATAGAACAAAAATGAAACCAGTGATTCTTTCACGAATGGTCTCATTCTAGAGTAGCTTCACAGCCCATTGTAATGAGGTCATGAGCAAAATTACGAGGTAATGAGCAAAACTATGGCATCGAAGTCGTTGTCGAGGAAGGAGAGGTTGAGTTTAGCGTCACATCGTTGGTGTTGACAAGACAACTGGGATACATATAGCCATCGATCATCGTCTCTTTTCCTTTAGCCATAGGTTTTGCTTCTGCTATGGCTGCAGATCTTCTAATCAACATATGGAGGAAGGGAAGAGATATGGTAGAAGGGGATGGCGGAGGGAGAGGCTATGAGGGGCAGAAGTGGCTGTTGATAAGGAAGGAAATAGAGAGAGGAGAGAGAAGAAAGTGATAAGAGAAAGAAGAAATGAGGGTATTTAAGTCTTTTCACCCAAATTTTGATACCCCACATACCCACCCTATGTCATTTATGGAGTTCACATTCTATACTAATTGCTTACGTGATAATTATGCGCTTATTTAGTGAAAACATTTTGACCATTAATTATAAAACAATCCTAACCATCTAAATTAGGGCTTTGCCTTTTTCTTTTTTCTTTTTTTGAATATCTTCTTCCAAACTTTTAGATGGTCCCTTCAATAGCTTGTTATAGCAATTTTGATTAACAATTTCCATATCTATTTGCATTTTATTATCCTTTATATTTTTCTCTTTTTACTTTTTTTTGTAACATATCATATTTCACATTTTTATTTTAAACATGGTTACCTCCTTTTTTTTCACCAATTGAAATGAGAGGAGTTTTTTTTTAATCTAATCTAGTACGTTTGTCCACTCTCTAATTGAAATAAATGGCGATATGTAAACTCATATCTTGGCATATAAACTCAATACATTTGATTTTGAACCTCTGATTGGAAGAACTTTAGTTGGCAATTTTCAAGAATTGGAAGAGGAAGGTCTATAGTTTCATATTGAAACTTTTTCCCGTTCAATTGGTATAATGGATTGAAGAGGTAGCTGGGTAGTTTCATATTAAAAAAATAGAAAAAGATAAAGCCCTAATTTAAATGGTCAAAATTGTTTTATAATTAATTGCCCAGATACTTTTACTAAAACAACATATAACTAGCACCTAGGCGATGCACATGAAATGTGGACTCGTCATTTCTGCCTTTTGCAAATGGTATTCTGAGTTTTAAAAATTTAGATGTTGTTTAAATGCGATTCTTTCTTTTTTGTTAAAAAAAAACTTGCTTTAAATAATTCCTCCCAATAAAAGATATTGGCAATTATCTTCTCCCTGCTTGCTCCCCTCCTTGACGCCCTCTCCCCAAAATCGCACCGTTTTGATACAAATATTTTAAAAAGAACATGTATGGCCTTAAAATATTTTTTTAAGTAGCACCAAATATTCTAAAATAATTTGTTATACTAAAATGATTTTTTATAGTACCCAGTATCTGACAATATATACACTAAACTATTTTTTACCAACAAATTTTGGCATCTAATATTGGGCATTCTAAATTTAGTGTGTTCGTTACTATTAAAAAAATATTTTAGAAGCTTCTAATTACAACTATAAAAATAATTTATGGCACTGAATGTGATAAAAATAGCTGTTAGATATAGAGACATGGTAAAAAATAATAACTGTAAGATGCAAAGTCTTAGTAAAAAATAGTTCAGTGCATATATCGTCATATATTAAGTGCTCCTAAAAATTATTAACTCTCCGTTACAATTAGAAAAATAATTTAGAGTGTTGAATGTGATAAAAATAACTGTAAAATTTAGAATCTTAATAAAAAAATAATTGTAAGTTACAAAGTTTAGGTAAAAAATAGTTCAATCCACATATTGTCAGATACTAGATACTCCCCAAAATGAGCGGAGGATTAGTTCTTGGCCTACCGGGCTGGGGCGAAAGCAAAAAAAGATACTAGATACTCCTATATTAAAATTTGTTAGTAAAAAATAATTCAATGTACATATGTTAGATGCTGGGTGTTATAAAAAATCTCTTAGGACACAAAATTATTTTAAAATATCAGATAATACTTAAATTTTTTTTAAGACCTACGTATTATTTAAAAAAAGTTTAAAATAAAAAAGGTTTCAGCAAAACGGTACAGTTTTGGGGGGAGGGCGCCAGGGAGAAGGCCGGGAGAGGATCCATTCCCTTTTTTGGGGTCTCAGGGCTTTTGGCTAATTGAAGCGTCGAGTACTTCCATAGTCGGATCCACAGGGTTGCCGGAACTCAGAACCCCTTGCGAGAGCTTTGGCCAGGGAAGAGAGAAGCCATGAATGCCCCAGATCGTTACGAGCGTTTCGTCGTTCCTGAAGGCACCAAAAAGTAATTTCTTCACCTGCTTTTCTCACTTTCTCGTTCATCTAATTTGATCATTTGCCCTTTTGTATATGTTTAGGGTCTCTTATGAGCGAGACACCAAGATCATGAACGCTGCGTCCTTCACTGTTGAGAGAGAGGACCACACCATAGGAAATATTCTTCGCATGTATTACTTCTATTTCTCCAGTTATATTCATCGTTTCTTCTTACGTTGCTACCTATTAATGTTCACCTATACAAACCCTAATCCTTTTCTGTCTTTTTGTTTTGATTAGGCAGCTGCACAGAGACCCTAATGTGTTGTTTGCTGGATACAAGCTTCCTCACCCTCTTAAGTACAAAATCATTGTCAGGGTTGGTTTTTTCTTCTTTCGCTTTGTTGTCAATGAACGGTAATTGATGTCTGCTTTTGCATTTCTCAACGCATAATTAGCATCTGGGAACAGTGAAAATTTTTCGTTGATTGTTCTCAAATGCAAAGTTTATTTAATTTTAATCTTTGCTTTTGGAGATATGTTAAATTTGCCTTTGTCCTGGGAAGTAGAAAAACTCATTTCTCTGTAATTGAATGAAGAACTCATCAGAATTGATTGTTTTATTGTCAGATCCATACCACTAGCCAGTCTTCGCCAATGCAGGCATACAATCAGGCTATTAACGATCTTGACAGGGAACTTGATCAATTGAAGAGTGCCTTTGAGGTGTGACAATTATTTCCTGTTATCGTGCTGTTAACCATGCATGTAATCTCAGTTTTTTTTTTTATATGTTTGTTTTCAGCTCTTTGATCATAGGGATGGCCTTAGTTGCTAGGTAGAGTTCATTACTTGTGTACACTGAAGGGTTATCGGATGTCAATAGGCTATGCTTGTTTTATGGATTTCTTTCTCGTATTTGTTCTTCCCTTATTTAGACAGTGTTGATCGAGTGTTGTCTGCACTCTTCTTGTACTTATGGAGCAACTGTTGATCTAGTGAGTTTCAACCTTCAAAATTCATTCTGCATGTGGATGAAGTTAAACTCCTAGGCACAGCTTCAGCATGCCCTGCTTTATAGTTGTTAGTCTTTCACGTTGGCTTCTGTTTTGTGGGGTTGGCTGTATTTTTCATTGTGAACATTAAAGTAATGTGTTATGTGCTATATCTATGTAAGGGCCTGCATGTGAACTTTCTTCAGGAAGAAATCTTGCGTGATTAAACAATGCTACCCTAATAATGGCTGGTGATTCTCAGGCTCTTGTGAAGTTCTCTTGAACTGTGTATTTACTATGTCACGGGGTGTTTTTAATGAATAGCAATCATTTCAACTTGCAAGATGAGACATGTAATGTAGTATTTCAAGCTGTGACAGATTTTAATAATTATACTTTGAATGAACCATGAACCTTTGAAATGTGATTATAATATAAGACACCTGTGTGAAAAGATAGAAAGACCAATCTGAGCTTCTTTCTGCCAAACGCATTTTGTTGAGTATCATAGCAAGCTAAAGCAGTCAAAATTTAATTGCAGGCGGAGATGCTGAAGTTTTCAAGGGATTACTGATTGGCATTCCTGGTGCTCATAGTGTATGTATTAGAGCATTTTGCAGATGCTAGGATTGTAGATGGCTCTGGCTATATGGAGTGTCCGGTTGGGTTGTTGCAGTTCAAATGTAATTGATTCGTTTGAGAATGGTTGTGTTGCATTTAGGAAATTTTCATGGCGGTGAAAATTATAATGTTTGAATGAAAAGCAGTAATTGACATGCCTGTCACACAGATCTTATTTGTTTATATTGGTTTTCTTGCTGGATTGTTGTGAACTACTGACTTAGGGCATGAAGTGCTCGGAGAATGGGGCAAGTTGTATTCATGCAACGAGTGAGGCTGATGGCAATATTCTTAACATAGATGATGCCCTCGTTAACGAGAGTTTCATCTATTTCAAGTATATTGAACAAGTATAACCGTACATGAACTTGACCGAGACCCCAAAACAATTCAATCAGCATGCAAACCGTGCCCGAGGATGACAAGTTTTGTATGTTTTGGAAACTTGTTGCCTTATTAGTTCTTCCGAGTGAATTTCTTTGTTTTAGAATGTTTTTTAAAACAAACGATTTAAAATTCTCCTTCGGTTCACATGGTAGGGTATTTCTAGAAGGAAGGTAAGGTCTAAAATACAAGTCACCTCCAACTTAAATATTGCCCTTTTTTCCTATTTTGCCCATGTGATTAATATATACTTTTCAACTTTACAAACTCATTATATCCTTTCTCTTTAAAATAACATTCTTAATGTAACTAAACACATTTCTCAAAAGGAAATAACTGAAAAGATTTTACATTTTAAGATATATTAATTAATTAATTCGCCATTTCTTATTTCCTGTGATATAATTTAAGTGTTTTATATTGCGGATCGGAAGGAACAGATATTTCAACAATTAGGCGGATAATTTAAGTGTTTTATATTGTGAATTGAAAGGAGCAGATATTTCAAAAATTGGGTGGATTTGCCCAACTGGGTATAAGAAGTTCTAAATGAATCCGGAGGAAACAGAAGTGAAAACATAGAGGTCCCTCAAAGTGTCAAGTGTGCATTTCGAAATCCTGGTTTGTTGTGTATGTTTCCTGAAAATCATATAATGGTTGTCTAAAATCCCTGTCACAGATAATCACGAGGAAGAATCGAAATCCATTCACTGCTCGACCAACGAATCGATCCATAACGGGAACATTGAAGCGTCAAATTTTGACTCTTTCATCATGTTCCTGTGAGTTGTTCTCTTTAAAATAGCTTCCCATGCCTTTTGTTTCCTATCTTCTCTATTTTCTTTTTCTTGGCTTTTGGGAAGACAATTTCAGAAAAGTGCTAATACACCACTATCAAAGCACACTCATGGTCACGGACTCGGACTCCACATTCTCGTTCCATGGCGATGACTTACGTATGTTATCAAGAAGAATAGGCTTTTGGGTGGGTGGAAGATTTGGTTGTGGCGTGTAAGCAACTGGTAGACCAACCAACCTCAAAACCATGGGTTGTATCCTATGTAAGTTTAGGGCTCGTTTGTAATAACTTAATTTGGTTAAATAAAATTTTATGTGCAAAGTATAAAAAAAATTTCTCTCACATACTTACTTATTTCGTATTCTGTAAATAAGATCTTATTTGAGTTATTTTAAACAAGCAATTACAAAGAATATTTAGTCCAGTCCATTAAAAAACCCTTTCCACACCTGACAATTGCCACCATATCATTTTTACTAGATGTATCAATATGAACAATAATTCCTTGTCCTATCACTGCCAGTCTTCAAATTTGGTATTGTATTATACATGAGTGGAAGATGGGACTGAGATTTAGGTATTAAGCGTGATGTGGAAGTAGAAACTGAAGCGGCATGTGATGTATCAGGATCCAACAGAAAGCGAGTTCTTGCTTGAGAGGCTCAGAGGTCTCTGAACAAGGTAATGGCCTCAAATGATCCAGTATATAATGCTAAAGAGATGCATTTATTAGTCTCTTTGAACTGTTCCCTCCAATTGCCAAAAACGAAATATTGGAAATAGCCATATCCAATCACTTGAAGATAACTGAATTTTCAGGGGGTCAAATGCCCAAAAGGCCGTGACTTGATGATGCGATGCTATACCCTCTCGGCGACTTGCTTGGAAAATATGAAGAGAGACTTGGCGTGTCGGAATAGAGCTGAGAATAGCAGATTACATTACCCAATAAAGTGTGAAAATAAATGTGACAGCTCATAAAGTCCTCGTCCTCTTTCGCTGCCTGTGAACATCGTTATGTTATGTGTTCGTTTTGGTTTGGTTTTTCTCTTGCACTTTGATATTTCTCCCCCTTATGGTTACAACTTGAGAGTTTTGGAGGCTCATCAAATGAGTGTAAGTGGGTGTTTGGGGATCCACTTTTTTAATGAAGAAGCTCTTTATTAGTGGAAGAAAAGTAACTTTTACATACACATATATATAGGTGTTTGGGTGGGAATTAATATTCTGAACGAAAAACTACTTTTATAAATCACCTTGCAGCTCTTTTTGTCTTACCGTGATGGACTGTTGGGGCTAACTAATTTTTATACCCACCACCCTACACACACTCGTTTTCCCCTTATATTTTAAAGAGGTGCATTGAGACCAAGTGAGCTTCTCTTCCCAAAGAGGCATTGGAATCTAAATATAAAAGTAATAAATAACATAAACTTAATTTACTAGATTGATGCACCGATAATTTGCTGTCAAGCTAAAAAGTCAACTGGAAATTGAGGAATGGATTATGCAAAAAATTTGTTAGAAGCCTTTTATCCAATTAAAAATGAACAATTAATTATGTATCTTACTATTTTTACTTTTTTAAAAAATTTATTGTAATCATGTGAAAAAATGATCTCAATCTAAATATTGTATAATTATCAATTTTAAAATACATAACAATTTTTTTAAAAAAATAAATTTAAATAAACATCATAAATTACTTTTCATCTTATCATGTAAACACATCTCTATCAGGAAAAAAAAAAGTTACTTCTTTTCCTTTCTATTTAAACACAAGACACTTCTGATAAATTTTTTTTTTAGGGTTAAGGTGCAGATTTGCCAATCAAGTGTTTCCCGAAGAGCACCTGGCACAAATAACTTTTAAAAGGGACAAATCTACCAATAAACAATTAAAAATAGATAAATCTACCAATGAATAATTAAAAATGGTGCACCTAGCACAATCCCATTAATTTGATGATCAATGACTGTTAAACGTGACAAAGAGTATTTGTGTGTTATTTATTTAAAAAATAGATAGGTTAGCAAAAAAAAGAAAAGAGGAAAAATTGATCGTAAAATCTAAAAAGTGACAAAGTGATGATCAAGTTCGCTAAGTGACAAGAGTCAAACAGAAGGGGAAGCGAAAATTTTAGATGTTAAGGGATTAAAAGTAACAGATTCGGCCAAGCACACACCCAAAACCTTATCAGTTTTAATTTCAAATGCTTACTTGCTAGTACTATGGACATCCACAGAATCTCCCACATGAGTTTATTGTGACACCACCGTTCTGTGATCATGATAGGGTTGACGCAAAAAGCATGACCCTCTGTTTACGTCTTCCTGTCGACAATGATAAAGATGCAACCATTTTAATTGTATTAATTGCCCCCTTTTAAATTGTTCATCGGTAGATTTTTCTATTTTTAATTATTTATTGGTAGATTTATCCTTTTTAAAAGTTATTTATATCAAGCACTCTTAAAGAAATAATTAATTGATAAATCTACGTCTTAACTTTTTTTTTAAGTCACTTTTTAATCTAAAGTCATTATCCAAATCGGGCCTTAAGTTGGTGAATTGAAAAAAAGGCCCTCCTTTCTTGCTTCTCTTTTGTTTCAACCATTTGCGGTCCACGTTTCTCAATATATCAGCAGGGGAGGAAATTAGATAAAAGGGTAAAAAGGGTAGTCACTTTTTCGCATAATGGAGGTGGCATTCAATCTCTGACTGCATCCTGGGGCACCCTTCAGAATTTCAGCATCACTGCCTTCTGCACTGTTATATGTTTGTGGGGGGGGGGGGGGGGGGGGGGGGGGGGGGGGGGGAGGGGGGGGGAGGGGGGGGGGGGGGGGGGGGGGGGGGGGGGG
>JBAGKO010000013.1:22953674-22976132 GCA_037177275.1 Acacia concinna
GTAAGTGGATTATACATGTATTGGACAAAATGATAACATATTGTTTGTAAATTCTAATTTATAGGGCCTCTAATAGCTGTCTGGGGCTTAAGACTTGCTAGAGCACAAAAAGACAATTGGACATTGCTCAAGGGAAGCAGCTAGGTAGTAACCTTGTCTTTCATATGTTATAAGATACACTACATATCACTATATTCATCATGAATTGTCTGGCACATTTTGATTATGCGGGGTGGTCTCCCGGGGCCTATTGCACTAGCCGATGCTCAAGCCAATATAATGCTCTGTGATGTATGAGTGGATGCCTGGGGCCTATTGCACTAGTATCACTTGAGGCCTTGTAATATACCTAACGTTATGGTGATATGTGAACTGCATGTTACGCACTTAATACTGTTGTGATAATTCTGTTATATGATGATTGTGTGGCATGTCTTGTAATGTTGTATCTATGTGATTGGTTATCTATTACTACTAAGATTCTTTTGAATCTCACTCTTTTTTATAAATAAATTTATAATACATGAAGGTAGCTCGAAGTGCAAGAAGGTAAATACGAACAGCTAGAGGATAAAATAGAAAGACTTTAATCTTCCGTTGCTTGTCTGTTTTGTGATATTTTGGATTTGTACATGGTGTAAATGGCTTGTAACCCTAACAATGGTAAGGTAGGGGAACCTATAATATAAATGACATATAACCTAGTAATGGGACTAGTAAAGCCGATATATTAATAAATAGACGATAATGAGACTAAGCGGATAATTTAGCTCGATAACGTTTCCAATCACTAATAAATTAACTAAGGTATGAAATGTGAGAATTAAGTAAAGAATTGCTGGTACACATCTGATAAGATTGAAGCATATAAGAGAAGAGCTGATAAGACTTAATGAGATAGTGAATGTTTATGAAATTCTTTAAAAAAAATTATTACTTGAGGGGAAAAAAGAAAATCCCTTCTAATCTCAGGTTCAATTGCTGAGATATAGGTTTGGAATTTATAAACGGTTTTCAAAGTTTGTTTAATTTAGGACTCACAAATGATTTCATTACTTTTTTGTACTCATATGAGGTCTTGGATATAAGGTGTTACAGTTACTACCATTTTCCAAGATTTAAATGGGCTCTTGGTGCCTCAATACAGACTCAATTGAACACTTAAAATATCACTCCCCCTTATAGTGTGTAATCATCTACCTTGAGTATCTCACAAAAAATTTAATGCACTAAGAACTCTCTCTTTTAGAGTAGAATAATAAACACTGAAGCTCGATTTAGATAAAAAGACTATGAAACTTAATATCACACTTAATGAAACAATAGGAAAATTCAATGCACTTTGTTTCATTAGTTGGGCATCTTAAATGATGTTTCCTTTTATAGCTTGTTCGAGGTTTGTGAGCGTTGAGAAATCTGTTGTGACTCATTTGGAAGTTTGTTAGTCTTAATAACTTCCTTGGAGGGAAGTCATGATGATACGAGAAGAATTATACTCTCTGAGAAGAAAAACTAGTCTTTGTGATCAGAGAGAGAATGTTCTTTGACTTTGTACAAATTGATAGGTCACATTTAATGCTTCTTATACACAAATTGATTTTGCAAATTTGATCTTATGATGACCTTCGACCTTCACTTGCAATATGTTGCTTATAAGGTAGTAACACTTGGAAAATCATTAGTAATAAATGGGTATCAAAGAAATCAACATAGTAATGATTTTAAAATTACACAGTGATGCTCTTTTTTATGAAATTATGAACATGTGCACAACACTCAGGTTTTCTCATAAGACTCGAGTCTTTTACTTAATGGTTTTGAGATTATAGGAAGAACACTTGAGTCTTAGAGAATTAACACTTGGAGTTTTTGAATATGGAAATATATATATATAAGCATTTTCAAAAACCTTTATTTGAGATATCACATATTTAAACACTTGAGTTTTCACAGGATCAACACTTGAGTTTTTACATTGGAGATATCTGATTTTCACAAACCTAGAGAACACTTCACCTCCTTTACTTGCTTGAGTTTCTATTTTGAAGATTTTGAGTAATCTTTATTGAAACTAAGTCAAATATGGAAGTTTTGATTTTCATAAACTTATTTGAAAACACATATTGATCCTAGTCTTTTAATCAAAAACTTGTTTCTAATTTGAAAATGTGTAAAAGAATGAAGCTTTAAAATTCAAAGGAAAATATCTTTGAGAAGAATGGGACATACCATGACTCAGGTCCGACACTTGGGTGTTGCCCAAGTCGACACCCGAATGTTAGTCAGTGAGTGTTTCCCGTCAACGATTGTCAACCCAATGAGTGTTCTCCTAATGCGTGAGTGTTCCTTCCAATTCTCTTCAACACTCGTGTGTTAAGGTCTGACAGTCGAGTATCGGCCAATGAGTGTTGGGCGCCAAACGAGTGTCAACCAGCGAATGGTGGACGCCAAGTGAGTGTTCCTTTAACATTTACCTATCAAGATCTGACACTCAGGTGTTTGTCAAGTCGAGGCCCAAGTGTTGGACAACGAGTGTCCTCCCACCAGCAAGTGTTCCTTCATTTGCTTTCCAACACTTGTGGCAGCCACTCGGGTGTTGAACATCAATTGTTCTCTCACCAGGGAGTGTTGAACTATTTCTACCCCAACACTTGAGTGTTCACACATCCAACACTTGAGTGGTCGTCACTATAAGAAGAAATAAGTTACCAACTTTTTCTTTAAATAGATTTCTTTAGCAAAATCATTTTCATAAACAAATAACTTATAAAATAGGTTTGTTACCATCAAAACATGGGATTTAACACAGTTGATCTGACCTTGCGAATTACAAATTTTATTCCCTCCAAAACAATACAGTATGTCCACTATTAGTGATAAAATGTTTTGTGAAATTGACGACTGAAAGGACACTTGGTTTATTGTTGTATGTGTTCTTACAAAATTTATTTCATGTAAGAAGACCCCATTCCATACTCCCTAGAAAGTTGTTGGCATGATTTTGATGGATGAGCAGGTACATATGTAGTGCTTTTCCATCATTCATTTTGGTTCTTTTCAAACTCACTCATATCTTAAAGCTGGGCTAATTAATTAAATTGAATTAAACTAAACTACTAATTACCAACATTCATTTCCACTATTTATTTTGATGAATGAGGAGGTACATATGTAGTTTCAGTTTAATTAAATTAAAGCTAGATACACACACACACACACACACATATATATATATATAAATAGTTAATACATATTTTTCACATTTTCTTTAGAGAAACCTTTTACTACCCTTAGATGTATAAAAAATACTTCAAATATACTATTTTATCAAACTATTATTATAGTATTATATAAAGAAATTAAATAATTTTAGTTTTGTTTGAATTGAAGCTATGAAATGTGGTTGAAATAATAATTTCATAAGAGATTAACTCTGAACCATCCATTTCTCCAATATAATCCAAGGGTAGGTATATGATGTTGGGAACAAAAATAAAAAAGAGGGAAAGCAGAGAACCCAAACCCGAGTGATATAATCAGATTAAATTAAATGAACACAATATGCATTTCTAGGTTCTATAATTCGTTCAATACGTACATTTATAATAACAATTAGTGTTCCCGTGACAAAGCACACATACACTCTATATATACTACACATAGGGGTATTTAAATAACAAGTCGTCATCTTGTTTCAATAAAATTAAAGCCCCACGTAGTATGTTATAAAATACTTTAACTCTTTCAATTATGATAGTGTTAATAGTTTTAATGTAGAGTGAAGTCACAATTAAGAAATGAAAAGCCAAAAAAGACTAATCATTTTTAAACAATATACATATAATGAAAATAGTAAACCTATGATTGTACAAGTTAAACATGATTATCAGGAACTATGTGACAAATTAAGAAAAGGGAATCATTATGTTAATTCAATTATGCACAATCGAGCGATGTTAAGTTAATCAAAGATAATCAGTACTTAGGAATAATATAGGTAACAAGACATAGAAAACAAGAGTTTCAATATCACAACACAAATTTAGTCACAAGTTTATATACATTCCTCTATATTTGCAAGTACAAAAATATGACAAAGGTGACCATCAATCCTTTCCTGCAATAAGAGAACCAACATCACTATTTGCTAGGGTGAAATGCATAGGGGCAAAAACTGAGAAATCTATTCTTGAACAAATCTAGTGGCATTATTCAAGGGAATAACAATAGTCCCATCATATATAGCCAGGAGATTAAAAAAATATCGCGACACCCAAATGCAACATGACAATAATATTTACACCTAATTATGACAAATCTTGTCTTCACGTGTGGTTAATAAAGGGACAAAATATATGATTTAGAACAAACATGTACAATAAAAATAAACTACTCCCACTTTAATTATAAGGGTCAGTTTATTTTTTTGGAGAATTCTAAAAAAGCTAATGTAAAGCATTAAAGTTTATTAATTTTTTTCAAACTATTTTGTTTGACATATAAACTAATATATAATACAATAAAACACAATAAATGATATGATTAAGTAACTTATTTTACTTATTTAACTTTTTTTTTAAAAAAAGTCAACTAACCCTTATAATTAGGACATGAGGGAGTAGCAAAAAAGAAGTCATCCATGTGACTTGAAGTGAATAAAATATAGATATTAGGTGGGCTGTTGGAGTGGAAAGTTTTGATTGTTTAGACAATAAAAACTAGCCATCTTCGCGCAAGAAAATCCAGCCAGTTAGTTAATGTTAAATATTTTTTTTATTTCATGCGACTGATCGAACCTGGATTGAGTGTCACATCGGGCACTAACTATACCACACGGCCTATAGGCTGTTGGTAGTTAATGTTAAATCTAAAGTGCAAATAATAGCTCAATACTACTTAAGAAAGAAAACTCATATAATTAACTCGCAGAGTTTTCTATACAAGAAACTTTTGGGCACTCAAACTAAGGAATTGTGATTATCATTATCCCTTATTGTCCAACAATTTGAACTCTATTGCCAAATGTAGAAATCCCAACAAAGCAACGCCTCCCACAATTCATCTTCATAAGCTTCCGGCAGTGTTGTCTTAGCCTCTGTTTGGGAAGGTCTTATTTTTCAAAAATAAGATCTTATTATGCAGTACGAGAAAGACCCCTCTCACATACTTACCTCGTACTCCGCAAATAAGATCTTATTATTTCAAATAAGACCTTCCCAAACAAGCCCTTATTTTACTCAAATAAGATCTTATTGCGCAATACGAGAAAGACCCCTCTCACATACTTACCTCGTACTCCGTAAATAAAATATTATTACCTCAAATAAGTCATTCCCAAACAAGCCCTAGATGAGTATGAAATCGAATTCTTGTACGGAATCGTAAGGTATTATGCAGGGTATTATCGTTATTTTATGATAATAAATTTGGACAAAACTAAGAAATTGATTTTATATTGGGAGAATTTCATTTGATGATGAAATAAGCAAATCAATTTTAATCAAACCTCAATATTTTGAGATTTCAGTCAAAACTCAAGAACCGAAACGAAAATAAGTTTTTTAAGTAAAAAGAAAATAATATTTTTTATTTTATGAACATGTGAAATTTTTCTATGAATAAGTGTAGAACTCTTTGTAAACAAATGAAATCCTCCTATAAACAAGTACCCAATTTTGACAACTGAAAATAAATTAATATGTTGTTTATAGGATGATTATACGTATTCACGAAGAGTTGCACATTTATTCATAGAAGAATTTCTTTTGTTTATGAGATAAAGGGTATTATTGTATTTTTACCTAAAAAATTTATTTTCATTTTGGTAATTGGATTTTGATTGAAATTTTAGAATATTTTAAGGTTTGATTGAAATTAATTTATTTATTTAGTGCTCAAATAAAATTCTACCTTTTATATTTTATGTTTTCCTAACCCATACATAAACTATGAATAAAATGAAATTACACTATATTCTGCACTAACAAAAGAATCATGCGATAATTATTAGAACTAATTTGCCTGGCGAGCTAGGGAATCTTTTTTTTTTTTTTTTAATCGAACTACTACGGAAGCATTTGGATAATTAAGAATTAAGAAAAAAAAGTTTATTTGTTTTTTTTTTTAAAAAAAAAAACATCACTTAATTACAGATTTCTTAGTAGCGAATGGTACAGGAACGAAGCCCTTGACGGGTCCTGATAGACGGACCCAGCGTACAATGGAAGGGTGATTTCCTGAATCTCACTGAAAATCGGCATCTCGTAGTTTCTTCTCCACCCACGATGGCGACAGAACAGGACTCATATCGTACCCTGTTATCTTCTTCCCGGCGTCCCTCTGATCTGTCCACTCCATGGACAAATTCTCGTCTGGCAAAACCTTCACCCTCCACACTTTGAATGTTTGGTCCAGACTTGCACTATACACCAGAAACCCCATCACAACCTTCTCCATCTCCAGGCAAGCCGCCAAACACCTCACTGGCCCTCTGTGTCCCTCTAACACTGATAAACAGTCATGGTAACAACTCCCTTCCTCTCTCCTCCATACCCTTATCGTCGTATCCTCCGATCCACTGAATATCAAGTTACCCACCGTCGCTAGACACAGAACAGCAAAACGGTGACCCTGCAAAAACCCTCCATGGTTGAATCGGTAACATAGCCTCTCTTTCTTCCAGAAGTTAATCATCCCATCTGATGATCCCGAGTAGAGAAAGCAATGGTTGAAGGATGTGCTCAATGCCATTGTGTTGACTGGGGAAGGCTGGAATTTAAGAGTCATTGTGAGGGTGTGCGAGTCTTCTGTGTATACTCTCCTCCATATTTTCACTGACCCATCGGAGGAGCAGCTGAAAAGACACCCATCGTCTTGGTTCACCATCAGTGAATTCACACTATCTTCGTGCGCCACAAATGAATCCACGCATTTTCTATCTGAAACCCTCCAGGCCTTCACTGTTCTGTCGTGAGAGCCAGTGTACAAGAGCCCTTCCGAATGGTAATAAGCCATGCAAGAAACAGAGTCTTTATGTTGCTGGGCGGTGCTTCCTCTGGAGAACAAAAGAAACGAGCTTTTTCTGGGAAGAGTGGCTACCTTTTTGGATTTGAAAGTGTCGGAAACCATGAAGTTCCAAACTCGAATCTTGTGATCTTTATGGGTGGAGAAGAGCATATCGCTAAAAGCCAAAATGGACCGGACTTCGCCGGAGCTGGCCCTGAGGTATCCCCTGTCCATGCAATCAGGCTGCTTCCACACTCGGATTCTGTTGCTGTCAGAGCCGGTAAAGACTAAGCCCTTTGAAGCTGCGATGGCGTAGATATTACCGTCGTGGCGATGAAGCGAAGCAATGCAATAGTAAAGAAGGGAAGGAGGAGGAGGAGAGGTTGGGTGTGGAGAACGCGTCCACGGAGATTCAGCGCCAGGGGATGTCATCATCATGGGAAAGACGGTGGAGTCAGAGGTAGAAGACCTTGGCGAGGTTAGTTGAACGTCATGTTTGCTAATGTCTTGATGGGTTCGGACACCGAGGTGAAGTTGAGGTTGATGGTGCTCCATATTTTCTTTGTCCATCAAGCTATGAAGAGAACCTGTGGGATAGAAATCCATGGCATGAGATGAAGATCAAAGAGGGACAGAGTAAGAAGAAGAGGAAAGGAGGTTCGTTCATATTGGAGGAGGCAGGGCTACAATTAGCTAGAAATAATGAAACAGAGGACCAGTAGGGGACGATATATGAGAGGTGTATTAATGAAGGGTGTAAATGTGTTTATCAACCGGCGTTGGCAAAAGAAAGTGTGGATCAACCGCATCAGTACTTACGAGTAATGTCGATATAAACATTTTACCAAAAAAACCAATTAATGCAGACGAGAAGAACGTACAGTTGTAGTAATAACTGAGTGTGGCAGACGAGGGAGAGGCTTTCCTCGATGATTAGTAGCATCCATGCCATTAGGTTTGTGTCATAAAGAAATACATTTATTATCGGTGCCAAGCCCTGCAGGCCAAGGCTCTTCCTTACGGAGCAGACGAAGTAGTTTAATTGACATATTCATTGATATGCAGGAATGAAGGTGTTTTGTAGGAGGTTGTGGCGGGTCCGAGGCATAAAATGATTGTCGCGGTCGCGGAGTATAAAACACATTAATTGAAGATACAGGTGGACATAGATTAGGTGATCCATTATTGGCATGTAATCTGATATAGCTACCCAACCCTAAGTATTTTGCCTAGTTAAGAATGAAAGCGATCACTTGACTTTAAATATAACACTACTAATGGCATAGTTGTTTGTTTAGGATGTTGCGCCCAGAAGAGAAGAGTGAGGTAGGAATTGTAGATAGACTCCTTAATTAATTTTGAGTTTCAAACTATTCACGACGAGGGGTGGGAGAAGTGAAGGTCCTTGATTTTGCCGTGCGGCTTCAATTCTACTTAGCATGAATACAATACAATCTGTGTTTCTTTTCCCACTGATGTTCAACTTGATTTGTCCGTAAATGGAATAATAAGAGATAACGTGTAAATTAAAATATACCTATTCTCTTTTTTAGAAAGTGGTGTTGACATCATAATTAAACTTCAGGTATGGAAATAAACTTAAACTTTTTAAAATGGAGCAAAAATATAAATCTATGTTAACTCCATCAAATCTCTCTCTCCTTTTGACAGGATCCTTTCTTCTTTAATGACGCTTTCCCTTCCCTTCCTCAGATTTGGAGGCCATTGAATAATTGAAGGCAGATATGATGATAGCCATGCAAGAACCCCTCGCCCCTTCCATCTCTCTGCTTTTGTCACCATTCTCCTTTGAACATCAATATAATGTAAAGCCACAATTCTTGGGCTTTTGCTCTTCCAGATCTGAGTTTATTGATGTGAGCTTGATGAAGGTGGTGTATAACTAGTAGGAGAAGGTGAAGAAAATTCTTTTTTTTTTTTTTTTAAGGTTAAAAATAATTAGAACTGATTTAATCGCACAGGAGTGAGAGAATGTGACACGTACGATTAATAGACATTCTACACCCGAAGTTTGATTATGGTGCAGCAACACTTTAAAAAGATGATTACATGTTTGCACATTTCGCAAAAATATGTTTTGAGAAAGTAATGAAGTTAACAGAAATGATATTTTTGCTTTATTTTAAAAACTTAATTTGTGTTTTTGCACCTAAAATTTGATTTATGGTGATAGCAACACGTTTTGAAAAAGATAATGGATATTTTTACACATTTACCCATGAAATCATACTATAATACTCCCTCAATTCCTATATATAAATTACACTCTTTAGGATATGATGAATATGTAAATAAGTTATATTATCCTTATATTTGAAATTTTAGTCTTTTCTTTTCATCTCTACTCTTATTAAATACATGTGTGTACATTGATCATTATGGCGTTGTGCATTTTCTCTTAGTTTTTTCACTCATCCTCCCAATCTTCCATAAACACCTTCGAGGGACAAGTATATACATCTGACGATCCAAATTTCTAAACAATACCGTTCATGTTTCCCTATCTATGATAACAAGTGTTTATAACTTACATCAACGAACAAGCGAGATCATGAAGAGATCAATATTGTTGCCCATTGACCAACTGAACACAATACAAGGTTCAAATGGAAGCCCAAAAGCCTTGTGAGAAGAGTTCCAAACAAAGTAAAGTTTTACAATCTTGAAGAGTCGATCTCTTTCAAACATTGCAGATTCTGAATCAATGCTATGAACGAACTTTGCTATCCAATCATCGCAAATATTGGGTTCTCCATACACGTGCTCATAGATGGCATAATTAACACACGAGGACTGTGTATGATTGGAAACCTTGTCGTAATGAGAGTGAGAGGAGGGGGAAAAAAAGCAAGTCATGCGGGGAAACAGTAAAATCAATGATGGCCTGGTAAATCTGTAGCAATTGCCCATTAAGGGGAGAGACTTTGTTCGGCATCCAGTTAGATATCCATGGAATTTGTATCTAGAATCATATGGAGCCTCCTAAGAAACTGTTTAATTTACCGGTTTCTGTGTGATGTTAATGCACTGAACAGAGGAGAGCTGGACGGAACTAAAGAAAAGAAACGTAGTCTAATAATGGGACCCCGAATTTTACTTTAGAAAGTGATAATGGCGACAAAGACGAATGCAGGTAATGATGAACTCCGCTGCCATAAAAACAGGTCTTTAGCTCCTTTATGCATAAAGCACATAAGAGTGGAAATAATAAAAGCAGCAGCTTAAGGTGGAGACAAGAATAAATTACCTTTAAACTGGGTCCTTCCCTTCCACCAAAAAAAAAAAAAGAAAGAAAGAAAGAAAGAAAGATTCTATGACATCGTTTTCATTTTCCTTCAAATATGTTAAACTTGGAAACAGCGTCGTTACATTCCCTTGTTAAATATCTCACTGTTGCTCCTTGTCATCATCTTGATCTCGCTTTCTTACTTCGCTAGAGATTTTGTACTCTTCCTCCCGCAACTCCTGAGTGACTGAGGCCTCAGACCAATAACTGCTCCAGACAAGTGAGTCTGCTTGATAATCCATACTTGTATTGTCTATTGAATCTTTCTTCCCCTGGCGCTAAAAAAGCTGTGAAAGTATATACTTCGGAAAGTGTTGACCAAACGGAATTAAATATTTTTGTGACCAAAGCTAACTTAGTTTGATGTAACACTGCACTTGACTCTGTTTCTGTTATTTTCTTTGGTGTCAGTGAGCTCAAGCAACTCTAAATGCTGTGTTAAGGGGCTGGAGAAGATAGATGAGAACGGTCCTACTGAGTGGTCAGCAGCGTCTTGTGCCCCTCCTGATACTCCAACTGAATCCATGGAGTTTCTGGCCAGATCATGGAGCCTCTCATCGATGGAACTCTCCAAGGCACTGAACAATACCAATATCATGACTTCCAATGGTGTCCAGATGCCAGTTTCATGCCCTGCTTCTACCAAAGGTTCCACAGCTTCAAAAGATTCTGTAAGAATCTGAATTACTTTGAAAATTTTAACCATACTACTTAAAACTAACTTTTGAAATGCCAATGCAGACAAATGGAACTCTTACAAAAGTTATTTTATAAGTTTCTCTCAAAATAAATCCTATGTCACACACACACACACACAAGGGGACTTATGACAAGCTCAAGCCTGAGAAGCATATAAAACCAAAAGGGATATAAGGAAGGATGTTACTATATCCAAACTTTTTTGGCCAGATATTCTTTTTATGAAGAGTCATCTAATTCCTTTCTGACTTTCCTGTTACTGTGCTGTTTATTTGTAGCTAACTAATGGGTGTAGCCCACCAATTTCACCAAGAGGCAGTGAAGAAATGAAGGTATACTTTGTTACTTTCTTCTTATGTACTGATAATCTTGATATATGGGAACTGAATGTGTTTTGAACACCCCACTGTTGTCTCTAGGCAGCCAATACCTTGAAGATTACAGCGTAGAGAAACTTCAATTAAACTATTTTGAATTAGAATGCTTTCTTGAAAAGCTGCTTTGTGTCAGCGACTAAGCCAACCACACCTTTGATTATCACCTATATTCCCGTAGGAATTCAGAAAAATCAGCTCGTATCTTTAGAATATTTCGACATGGGGTTTCAGCAATGCAAGTGAAGATGTTTCACTGTACTCTTGTTCATAACTGAGAACCCTTCTGTTTTAAACCATGACGGCAGTTATATTTCTTGCATGCCAACAAATAACCTTGCCATCCATTATATGCAGGAGTTATTTTTACTTCATCAGGCACTCAATCCAGAGTTCCTTTCTGGTCAACACTTACTTAGAAATGGGGTATCTCCTATCCAACCCGATCATCACCATTATGGGTTATTCCCAAATACCAGCTCTATAGTATTTATCATCTCTCTGTTTTTTTTTCTTGGTGCAATTTTTTTCTAAGCAGATCTACAAGAGCTTGTTAAAAGGGAAGACCATGGGTAGGTGGCTGAAAGATCAAAGGGAGAGGAAAAAGCAGGAAATAAGGACCCATAATGCTCAATTGCACGCAGCAGTATCAGTGGCAGGTGTCGCCGCTGCAGTTGCTGCAGTTGCAGCTTCAACAGCATCACCTGAAATGACATTTACCAACCAAAAGGATCCTCCAAGGATTTCTGCTGCTATTGCATCTGCAGCTGCTTTAGTAGCTTCTCACTGTATTGAAATTGCAGAAGATATGGGAGCTGATCATGATCAAATATTAACCGCGGTTAACTCTGCAATTAATGCTAAGTCCAATGGAGACATAATGACTTTAACTGCCGGTGCAGCTACAGGTATCTGAAATTCCATTAATTACTCAAGTATGTGAACTTAAGTAACAGCTTCTGCTAATTTCGATGCAAGTAGAACGTGATAACCATACATTTTTCATCTTCAGGTGGATTGCTAAATCTGCATTATTGACTGAATTAATTTGGACCAATAGAATATGACAACTCAGGAAGTAAAAAAAATAAAAATAATAATAATAATAAAAGAAATTAACTTAATCAGGTATTAACATATGGTAAAACTGGGTGGATAATGGTCACAGTGTGGGTTTCTTTTGCCATAGATTTGAAAACTACCAACATATAGAAGAGAATTTGTGATAAAATTAAACAATGTTGACAGCCTTGCGAGGTGCTGCTACTCTAAAAGCAAGGCTGCAAAAGGGGATTGGAAGCTCAACATTTCCTTTGGTGGAGGAAAGGTGTGAAGAGGGTAAAGAAGCAAACATCTTAGCAGCACTAGACTGTGTCTCCAGAGGAGGAGAGCTTCTCAAACGTACAAGAAAAGGTAAGCTTACTAACTTGTTTGCAACAACAACCTTAATAACTTTGGAAATAAAAAAGTCCATATATAGGGGGAAAAAAAACTTAAATTATGATTTGAGCCTCTCTACTAATTAAATGTAACAGGGGATCTTCACTGGAAGCAAGTGTCCTTCATTGTGAATTCAAAACTGCAGGTAATAGGAAGGGGGGGGGGGGGGGGAACTCTATTATGTTCCCTAACAAATTTTGATTGTCCCTCTCTAGGTCAGAGAGCAGCATGATAAATTTGTTGTTGCTGTGACTTAGTAATATTGAGTTTGGAAAATTTGTATCCAATGAAAATGGTAACAGGTTGTAGCCAAATTGAAGAGCAGGCATATGGGAGGAACTTTCAAGAAAAAGAAGAAATGTAAGCAAAATTTGCACCTACTGCTTACTTATTATCTTCTTGCCATTCCCTGTCAACAATGGTTAAGATATGGACCTAATGTGGCAGATATAGTCGCTGGAGTGTGCAGTGACATCCCAGCTTGGCCTGAAAGGGAAAGGGAAGACGGCATTGAGAAGAGAGCTTATTTTGGAATAAAAACAGCAGACAGGATAATAGAATTTGAATGTGCAAGTAAACATGACAAACAGATATGGATTGAGGGGATCAAGTATGTGTTGAATTGCCGTGGCAAATTAACATAATCAAAATTGGGATTGCTGTAAATACGGTTCTTGATCTTGTTCTATTTTTTCTCCATCTCAATGACTTCAAGTCTTCAAGTGAATAATGTCTTTTCTTCGGTAGTCAATTGGTTGGCAAACCCTACAAAACCATATTTGTTGTTGTTGGAGGGGCTGGATATTTGAAAAGTATAAGAAAAGATGAAAAGAAAGTAGTGCATGATATTTTCAAGGCTTGGGGTGGGTAGCACTTTTTGTATATTTAGATCAACTTCACTTATATCTATCTTATAAGGTGTAAGTTGGATTAGCACTTTTTGTATGTTTAGTTCAACCACACTTATACCTATCTTATAAGGTGTAAGTTGGATTGACGAGTGAATTTCCTACCGATACAATGAAGATCTTTGAGTATAGATTGCACTTTTAAAATTCAAGCAAGACAATAATAGCTTTTATAATGATAATTTGACTTTATATTTGTGTGCACTCAAGGATAAAGACAATGAGTTTGATCTTTTGTGTAATTTCTAATCTTTCTTATATGTCTATCATAAATGAAGTGATGATGTAAGGTATTTATAGATCATAAAGTGATGTCTTGAAGTAATACCTTTTTAATTTAAAGTCATACTCATATATTCATAAATTCCATATAGATATTCATAAAATAATATAACTTAAACAACTAATAGTTATTTAAAATGACTCTTCTATAAAGAGTTACACTTTTATAACAGTTGTTTATTTTAAAAACCAACATAACTTTTCACCAACAACTTTTGGTTATAATTATATATATATTTCTAAAAATTAAAAAGACATAACTTTAATATCCTTTAGTATTATTATTCTTTACACAATTCTTCACACAAATTTTTTATAAATAATGTATGAGACATGGCTTTTCAACAAATTATTTTTAATATTTTAAAATATTCTAAAAGTTGCTTGAGAATCATGCTTTTGCATATCCCAATATGAAAACAAACATTTTAAAGGAATTAGACTTTCACTGATCCCACAGCAAAAACAAACATAATTTGCAAATCAAACTATAAATTAAATTGAGATTTGAGATGTCGAATGCAAAATTCATAGGTGAGTAGACTTTTGCTGCCATGCATGTCAATATCACTGTACATACCTCAATCCTCAACCAATCAGAAATCAAACTGCAGCAATAGTTGACATGTCATCGCAAAACAAATTCTAATAATTCGTTTACAAGAGCTATTTGAAGAAAAATACAAGCACATTTTGAAGACAAGTTGACAAAGTTGGCCATTCCTTCATTCAGTTTTGTTCTGTTTCTCATGGGATTAGCCGCATTACCACTGAATAAACTGATAATTGTCAAGAGACCTTGATCTAAGAGATGTTAGAAGAAGCCAGCATGTCTTAAATCGTTAGTTCATGATCCTATATATACAAAAACTCATTGTACGGTGCCAACACAACCCCACAACTCTAATGCTTTGTTTGGTTGGAACTTGGAAAGCAATGGGAGAAAAAGGGAAATGGGAGAAAAGTTGGACTGAAACGAGGAGAGGCAGACATTATTTCTGTTACTTTCTTTGGTTTTATGAAGAGATGAGACCCTACATGTAAAGAAGTTGGTACTTCGCTTCTAAATATAATATTCAGCAGATTTATTTAAAAAAGTTAAGGAAATTAATTAAATTATTTTAAAGTATTTATATAATTTTTTTTCTTTAAATGAATTTATTTAACTTATAAACTGATATATAATTTTATCATATAGATTAGATAACTTATTTATATTTCTTAATCTCTAAAAAAATCAATTTTATTTTATATTTAGGATCGGATGTAGTATTAATTAAATTAGTTTAATATTTTCCAAGATTAATCTAATGCTCATTGCTTAACAGAACTCCAAACAATTTCGGCAATAGCCAATAGCACATGGACTTGGCTTAGTCAGCGAACCATAAAACCAGGCAAATTGCGTAAGCACATGAACTTGGCTTTAGCTGTACAGCAAGTGGTCAGCGAAGCATAAAACTATTAAAGTACAACTCATAATTAATTACAGCATATAGATGTATTGAAAATAGTGTAGTACTGTAGTAAAAAATAAATGAATGGACGAGTGTATTCGTTTTCCGAAAGGAATGTTTTGGGACTTCCTTTACTGGTTGATCATCATCACTCGTTCATTTGGTGAACAGGAGGGTATCTTTAAATATCCAGGATTGAATGGTAAATATGGAAGATTAGTAAGAAGTGGGTGGGCCCAGCGCATCATGTGAAGGTAAGTGACAAATTAAAGGCATGAATAATAATACAGATTTTTTAATCCAAAAGACCAAAACAATAAACATTATAATTATGATTCTAACAAGAGACGACAAAAACCTACCCGCCTTCCCTGTCCTCATCTTCCTTTCATTTTCTAAAAGTCCACTTGTTTTGGCATATTCAATCATCAAATTAAATTTTTACAATATTTTTTCATAAATTTTAAACTTAATTGTATTTATTGTGAGTGATTGTAGTCAGAATCAATTAAGCTTAAAAAAGAAAAAATATCTTATATTTCATGATTTACATTAATTAGTTTATTTCTTAAAATTAAGATATTATATATTTATTATTATTTTTTAATTAAGAAATTAGGTCAAAAATAAAAAAAGGTGATCTTTAAAAAAGAAGAAATTTTTTTTATAAAAGGTCACAGCCACAAGCTAAAAAAAAAGGGCGGGGAGAAAGACCTAAGGCAATTAAAATTATGTCAAATCACTCAACCAGTCCCATCCTCCTTTCATTTTCACAAGCGGTTCAGCTTGAATCAGGAGCTCAACTTGTTCCTATAAATAAATCAAGCAGTAGTTGTATAATTTTACACAGCATATATGACGTCATCTCGAATATAATACGTTAATTTATATGTTGAAGAAGTAACTAAAAGTCATGAATTTCGAGTTTATAATATTGGATAAGATGTGATTAATTGAACTTGATGACAAATTTATGATATATGTATATAGAAGAAGCAGATGCTTAAGTGACGAGGTGACATGTCATATTGGTTCGCATGTGGTGTGAAGTAGGAAGCTGCACATTCATGATGTCTGGGACAAAATAGAATCATTAGTGTTTGATGATGATATCAATTAAAGGATTGAATATCCTACCGATGATTCCCTCTATGCATATATATACTTTCTCTATTTCTGTTTCTCTTTGAACAGGATATGCTCAACTGCACAAATGTGACCAAGACACTGACCGATCATTGGATGTGTTATAATTAATGTTCTAATTATAAAGTTAAATTATTATTTTTGTTTAAAATCATAAAAAGACTAGTTACATTAATTACTTTAAGATATTAAAATTTATCGCTTTTTCTTTAAATTATATTGTTTGACTTATAACTTAATATATATTATAATCAAACACAACATATGATATGATTAAGTAATGTAATTAATTTTTTAAAAAAATTCTCTAATAAAAAATTAACTAGACCTTATAATTAAAACCGAAAAGAGTATAAAGTAAAGCAAGCTACCTCAAGTAATATGCACTCATTAGTATTAATTAGTAGCAATTTATTATTCATCAACTAGAGAAATTCAAAATACAGGGATTAGAACTGATCATCGTCAGATCCCTTGGCATTTTACTTGTCTTCAATTTCTTTTAACATGTGATATGGTGCCACGAATAGTAGTTTATAAGCCACCTATTAGGAAACCTTACAAGTGTGGTTTGATTTATAAATCAAAGAGACTCTCATCATTTCTAATAAGCTAATCTTTTAGAACGATTAGTTGTTTTAAATTTGTGATCAGTACAAAATTCAGTGCATGACAAGTTTATAAGCAAGTCATAAGTTGAAAATGTGCTGGCCAACTGAGGCATGCATACGTATAGGTTTGTTTATATATATATATATATAATGAATGAGGGAGGATGTGGTGTCGTCCACGTCACAGATGGAAGCGTCTGAGGTTCATAATTCTCATATTTTATGACATGATTGAATCGGATTCTTCGCCCATAAGAAATTGTCAACTTACGACCCTCCCCTCCACTTTCCTCATGCTCGTGGCTACCTCAACACAACTCCGATCCACAGCACGACACTCAATTTCAGCTCTGGCACATGCACTTACCTTAGTTGTACTTCAAGCATGAGCACGTGAAGCTTCATTTTGCTTCCTTTATCCGACTCCGATCGACATATATTTATGTACGTATATAATAAACCAACAACTCCATCCTTTTAACTTAACCCATTACTCTACTATGTGTTGTTGTTTCATTATATACTGGAAAACCCAACTGGTCAGCGGAACCATATATAGAGCTGCTATTAATTAACTAACACGCTCCTCATCATGATTTTAAATTTAATTCCTTAAATTAAGTGGGGCATGTGAATGTGACTGGAAACATAAAATAGAAAAGTGGGACGCTATTGTTAATGCTTCTTTTATTTGGGACCCAGATGCAAATACTTTTTGGCCAATTATTAATGTCTATACTTTGGTTTTGCATGTTTATTTATATACTCCTATATTTATATATAGAGAGGGAGAGAGAGCGAAGCCTGGCATAGATAGACATAGAGAGTACAGCAACCCCACCAGTGCCGCTGCCTAGCTATCTAGTTTTGCTAAAGCCCGGCCCGTCCGTCCAGCCATGCCGAAGATCGCTCTCGGCACCTCTCGGGAGGCCACCCAGCCCGACTGCCTCCAGGCCCTCGTCATTGAGTTCATCACCACCTTCCTCTTCGTCTTCGTCGGTGTTGGTTCCGCCATGGCCACCGGTACCTTCTTGCTTCCTTAACTACTTCGCCCACACTAACTGTACATACATATATACTTTGTATTCATTCCTGTGTTCTTTGATCATCCAGAAAAGCTAGGAGCAGACGCAATGGTCGGGTTGTTTGCCGTGGCGGTGGCACACGCACTTGTGGTGGCCACCATGATATCGGGCGGCCACATTTCCGGCGGCCACCTCAACCCGGCCGTGACGCTCGGCCTCCTCGCGGGCGGCCACATCACCCTCTTCCGTTCCATCCTCTATTGGATCGATCAATTGCTCGCCTCCTCCCTTGCCTGCTTCCTTCTTCACTACCTCTCTGGTGGACAGGTAATGATCATCAGTTTATTATCAACGAAAACATTGATTCAGTTAAATCGGGAAGTGAACCCATAATTCATATTGATTGCGCAGACAACTCCGGTTCACACGCTGGCAAGTGGAGTGGGGTACGCTCAGGGAGTGATATGGGAGATCATCCTCACGTTTTCATTGTTGTTCGCCGTGTACTCGACTATGGTGGATCCTAAGAAGGGAGCCATCAACGGGCTTGGGCCCACTCTTGTTGGGTTGGTTGTGGGCGCTAACATCCTGGCGGGAGGGGCCTTCTCCGCTGCTTCCATGAACCCAGCCAGATCCTTTGGGCCCGCTTTAGTCAGCGGGAATTGGACCGATCACTGGGTCTACTGGGTGGGCCCACTCATCGGGGGTGGCTTTGCTGGCTTCATGTATGAGACCTTCTTCATCAACAGATCCCACGTCCCACTTCCCCAGGATGAAGAAAGTCGCTAGCTCCTAGCTTCCACTGTTTGCGTTCATGTAATTTTATGTGTGTGGTTCTGTTGGTGGTGTAATGTAATCCTCCAAAAGTTTGTTCAGATTAATAAGATCATGTAATGTCTTTCTTTATGGGTAAATCTGTACCCTGCAGTGTTTTAAAGTGAAAGCCTTTTGTGTAATTTTATGAACTAGTTGGGTTGGTATGCCAGTGTTAAATGGAATCCCAAAATGTGAAAAAGGGTGACCATCTCTCTTTTTTTTTTTTTTTGACCCCAATAAAGAAACATTATATTATATTACTGAATAAGAGAAAGTTACAGGGTCTTAGGAACGAGAAACAGAACAATCCACAAGGACAATACTAACCCTACATAATAGAACAGTCTACAAGAACCGGGAACTAAAGAATCTTCAAGGTAGAAAAGGAAAACATAAACATCATGAAAATATTTTGCGAATAAGTTTTGCAATTGAGATGGAAGTAGAGATGTCCAATCTAGAGGACAAGATCAATCCAACGAAGTTTTGATAATCTGAATAGCTACCAAATTTAGTGTTCGTTTGGAATGACTTATAAGTGACTTATTGCATTGTATAAAGTAAGTATGTGAGAGGGATCTTTTTCGTATTTTGTGCATAAGATCTTATTTAGGTAAAATAAGTTATAACAAACAAGCCATTACTTTCATGAGAATCCATATAGAATACTAATCAAATTCCTTAAGCTAAAAGATAGCTCAAGGAAAATATCATCCATCATCATATGAGAGAACATGATGACCATATATAATATACTGCCCCCTTATCTTCTAAATATAACATCCAATTGACATTTGTTTAGAGATTAAATAAATTAAATAAACTACTTAATTATATCATATGTTGTGTATCACTATATTATTTATTAATTTATAAGTTAAATAAAATAGTTTGAAGAAAAATGATAAATTTAAATACTTTTAAATATTTTAATTAACCTTTTTAGGATTCTCCACACAAAAAATCAACTGAATTTTATTTTTAAGTACCAGAAGGCCGTATATATTATCTAGTTTAGAATATACTTTTTCCTTATATAACATCCTAATTTTTATATTAGGATTTAACTATAATTAAGGAATAATTTTTATGACAAAATAATTTACTTAAAATATAATTCATTAAGGTAAAAAGAATAAAAATATAGAATAATCATAAAAGAAAAGAAAAGGGGGAAAATATTAATATAAAAAAAAGAGCTGATGAAAATAATGTATATATATGATTATATATATAGAAAATCTAAAAAAAAAGACAAAGGAAATAGGGAAAAGACAATGGGAAAATGGCAATAAAGTCCTAAGGAACAAATATAATTATTAACAAGTCCCACCAATTTTATTCCCTTACCAAAAAGTCTGAAGGTAGCAAGTGAAAAGTTAACAACTTAGTAGGCGAAATTGACAACTTTAATAGTGAGTTTTGACAACTCCGTTTCAATATTACTAAAAAGTCTCATCCCAATTTTATCTCTTACCAAAAAGTCCCAAGATCTCAAAAGAAAATTAACAATTAGTAGGCGAATTGAAAACTCAGTAGGCCCAATTTACAACTTTGATGGTAAGTTTTGACAACTCCATTCCAACATTTAAACAACTATCACCTGGGCGTTATAACAACTAAGTAGGCGGAATTAATCACTAAGTAGGCCCAATTTACAACTTTGATAACGAATTTTGACAACTCCATTCAAACATTTTAGCAACTATCACCTGTGCGTTATAACAATTAAGTAGGAACAACTTAGTAGGCCCAATTTACAACTTTGATAGCGATTTTTGACAACTCTGTTCCAACATTTTAGCAATTATCACCTGGGCGTTGTTAAAATTAAAATGGAGTTGTTAAAACTCGCTATCAAAGTTGTAAATTGAGTATACTAAGTTGTCAATTCTGCCTACTAAGTTGTTAACTTTCTCTTGAGACCTTGAGACTTTTTAATAATTATGTTTATTAATGGAATTTTTTAATAATTATGTTTGTTTCTTGGGATTTTATTGTCATTTTCTCAAAGACAATTCAGAGCAATGGAATTGAAAAATCCCAAATCAGTCACTTTGTACTTTTTTTTTTGTGTAATTACAAAAATACTATTGAATTTTAATAACACGAATATCTTGATTCACAACAAGAGTATCTTAGTTAACAATAATAGAGGCACTTAGGTACTGTGTATTGTTAACTGTGAGTTGTTGTAAATTAAAATACTCTTCTTGTGAATTAAAATAATTGTGTTGTTAAAATTTAGTGGTATTTTTGTAATTACACAAAAAAAGTACAAAGTGAAATATTTAATATTTTCCAATTTCGTTACTCTAAATTGTCTTTTCCCTATTTTCATTATCTTTTTTTAAAAATTTTCCCTCATATATATATATTAAAAAAAATAACAAGTGCATGTGCGTGCTGTGACGTGAGAGAAGGGAAGTATTATTAAAAAATAAAAACTAAAAGGGCATGTGGCCCCTTTAGTAGTCACGTGGGGAGGGGTGTAACATCATAAATTTTGAACTTAGAGTTAGTTGTAATTCAATCTTATATAGTCAGGAATTATAATAAATTAAGACAAAAAAAGAGAATAATAATAAGTATCAATTTCAAAATAATAAATATATTAAACTAATTAGACTATAAAAGAAAAATAATGCAAATGAAATAATTAGGATAATTATTTCAAACATATGAGTATATGTGAGTAAACTTATCTTATTATAAAAAGAAAATGTGTTGTCTGAATATTGTGCCTAATATTATTTTATTTTATTTTTTAAAAAAAATATATTATTATTTTATTCAAAAGGAAAAACCCTAGAACCACTCATATATAAGTCCTATTACTGTTCAGTCTCCCTTCTCCAAAACCTAGTTATTGGCGTCGCGCAAAAGTCACAGAACGCAAGTATTCTCTTCTTCCTTTTCCTCATTCAATTCCTTTAAACCATGACCATAAATTTGTTTCACTCTAGTTGGAGATGTGCATACTCTCTCTCTCTAACTCTTCCTATGCTCTTAACACCTTATCTCCATAGCAAACATTGGTTTCCTTCCCTTATGTAGTTACTGTAGAAACCCAGTACCCTAACCCTACTTTTTTTTTACTGTAGATTATAGGTGTAGGTATAAAGCACATGCTAATTTCTAATATATATATATATTCTTCTATTTCTATTCCTTGGGCAGTGTTTCGGTATCCAACCTTCTTCTTCCTTCTATTGAATTTTTTCTTCTGCCCGAAAGCCCCTCTATGGCGTGTGTGTGTATAAAATAAAATTTGCAGAGCCATCAGAGCAAGTAGCTACCTAGGCTTCACTGTGATTTCAATTGCCAGTGCTCAATAGTCAAGGTTCTATTTTCAAGGCAACCAAGTTTTATTTTATTATTATTATTA
>JBAGKO010000013.1:22985705-22998327 GCA_037177275.1 Acacia concinna
TTTCATCAGCTAATCTAGAGTATTGGTGTCTATAAATGCCTGTCGGTTCATTTATATCCTAACCTTAATTAATTATGCAATGTCTCACACAATTTATAAAAAGGTGTAATTAAAGTCCGGACTCACTCTAATTTGACAATGTGGATCCTATAGGTATATGTCTATCCTATAGGCAAATTAGACTTAAGCCTAATTTCACACTCATTAATCTCAAGGTCTATTTAAGGTTCCTTTCGTCAAGTTCAACCCTAAATCCCCAAAACATACTTAAAGATAGCCAGTCTAAAAGTAATATCTAAGAAAATCAAAATTAAAGAAACTGAAATAAATTAACCATAATTAATTTGTAGGAAATCAAGTCTAAACAACAAATAAGTTCATAGCTCCTCTAGGTCTAAAAATAAATTAACCACACATGGCTAAAAGAAAATCCATAGCAACAAATAAAATTTCATATTTGAGAAAGAGAAGGAAAGAAGAACAAAACATAAATTATGTTGTAGATCCAGATGAGGCTCGCTGCTTCTTAATCTTCTTTTTTCTCTCCCGGATTTTTCTTTCTCTTGTGTGTAATTCCCCTTTTTCTTTAACTTCGCTGCAATGTGCCATTTCGTTCTCCCCAGCCTCCCACAATACCCTTTTTATAATAGATATTAGGTTACTTTTTTTCTTTTTTCGGCTTGCATGCGTAATCTCCAAAATCTTTTTTCTTTCTTTATATGACGCCCCTCTTTGACATAATATATTATAATATTCTTCTAATTAGATGCTGACTCATCCTATAATATCTCCTGCACAGTAAAAATAAGATATGAATAGATTTTATGTCTAGATTTCTTTATATCTTATAATCAATTAAAAGATAAAAAGAATCTATAAAAAATAATTAAATAGATATAATATCAATCAATCTAACCAAATATATCTCAAAATCTATACCTATGTAATTATAAAATATAAGCTTATCACCCATATGCTTTAATTTTGAGAGAAGGAAGTTCTGTAACCATTGATGATATGTTTCTATAATTCACATTTGGCACCTGCACAGAAGCTCTTGTTATTAACCAAGCTTCTGCCTCTAGAGAAGATCCTCTTGATGCTAACATTGTTAACTTCCAGTGCAGTTCCACAAATTTGTATATAAAAAGAGCAGATTTAGTTTCTTGACGAATAAGGAATGCTTACATAATGATTGCCTAATATGCTCATGCCTATTGCTTAATATGGTTTCTTTGTGGGCAGAAAGATCAAAGCTTGTGTATGCAGCAGCAAGGTAAGTCAGGGTTTGTGAGAGATTCTAATGTTGTCGACGAAGTTGCTGCCTTGTAGGTCAGTATTGCGGGTACTGAGTGGGTTTGCACCATAGAAAGGAGCAACAGAAGTGAGTATGGTTCTGTTTATTGTGTTGCTCAGTACAATGACCCTTGAGTAAGATGGTAAGGTGAATGAGGTTTGGTTTTTGTTTGATATGGAGAATGGAAGCCACTCTGTCTAAAGTTGATGGCGGAGAAAGCGGAGATCAGTGTAACCGCTTTACTTTTTTCTATTGTTAAACTATATATAGGACCTCAAAAAACACGGATATTAAAGTATTTCAAGGTTTCTGTGGCAGCGTTTGATATTGGATCAAACAACTGCTTTATTTCACTGAGAACAAGGTAAAATAATGTATCACAGACAACTTAACAACTGGATGGATGAAGACATTCATTTTGTTTCGAAGTTACCGGGGCAACAAGGAAGATACTTTTCATGTGCCCCTGGTAATATATTTAATGAAAGTTGAATTTGATTGCTTTTTCCAAATAATTGAGAAGAGTTCATTTCAAGTGGTAGAACTTAAAAAAGCAGGGAAACAAGCATCTGATTTCTCTGGCAATACAGAATTTGGACATGCTCATGATAGGGACATCACTAGGCAGTCTGTCTTGAGACCATATTTATGCAAAAATTGAAAAGAAACTCGTATGCAGTGTTCCGTATTAAACTGCGATGGTTTAACAGAAGAAAAGCATAATTTCCATTGAAACAGAGCATAGCAGAAGGTACTCGATCTTATTGCTCCGGACAAGAACCTGCAAATAATTGCACTTTTCTGTTTGATTGTATTATCTATGTGTGACCATGAATTATCACACATCGGAACAGAAAACTAAGGTCACAATGTAAATAAATCTATCCTAGTAATAAGTAACATTCTTCGGAGGGGCCCCACTTAGCATGCAAGAAATTACAAGTGCGCATATATACAGAGGCAAAAGCTGCATCTAGAAGTCCCTGTGTGATCCTGCAAATATCATCTGAATAGTAAGCTGATATGGGACATGAGCTAACATTAGACTCATAGAGAGACCATACCATACATGAAATGCTTACCCTGTTTAAGTTGGTGAATGGGTCCCCCAGACTGGTAGTGAAATTAATGTGGTCGAAATACCCTGCTATATCCTGCAGAGTTGCAGTCGCATGTATGGGCAAACACATGTGAAACTAACAGCGAGGCGGTGCCGCCGCGTGTTTCAGTGAGCATTCTCTCCTTTTACCTCATTTTGACTCATCTGATCGACATCCCAACCTAGGAAAGCACACCCTTTGATTAAAGCAATATATCACAAAAAGTGCATTCAATTCCCTCTTTTAATATATATATATATATCCTATATATTTTGCATGCATGCAATACCCGAGGCTGAAGTGAATGGAGGCTAGCTTATATTACGCGGTTAAATAAAGAGATTCACTCAAATCACAATAAAATTATGGGATCTAATAATGACGTACTTTTATGGAAACCAGCCGCGAACCCGATTATGACCGGAGGAATCGTGGAACAGAATCTAAGCTGTACGACGAACTCAAAAGATCTTTTATGAGACTAGCCTTGTCGGAACTTTGGTTCTTCAGCGCGTCCGTATGGCCCAGATGTCTCGATTCCCAGTTGGATGGACCGTTTTGTTGATCAAACTGTGAGTTGGTGGCGTTTTGTCTCTGTATAACATACCTTTATACGACTAACTTTTCGTAGATAGATCCTATAATTCTTGAAATTCCTGTAGAGTGACAAATCATTCATGGGTCCCAATAAGTATCCATCAACAGCCACATCTTCTTAAAGAGGTATCTTCATACTTACGTTAATTATTGGAGTAAAATTAATGTGATGGCCAACAGAATTCAATGAAACATCACCTAAGAATGTAGATGAAGATGAAGATGAATGTTGGCATGCAGGTTATCGACGTAGTGTCTACGGAATACTGAGATGTCGATGCTTAGAGAAATTTGAAATCCAAATAATGATGATGAAAGGGCTGTTTGTTTGATGCACCGATTGAAAAAGGAGAACAGAGCAGCTCTGTTTTGTAGCGCTGCCCTGCCTTAGCACAAAGCTCGGAGACTGCTTCTCGCTGAAAAGTTTTAAAAGAGTAAAGCAAGACACCAACCTCACCCAAAAAAAAAATGTAATCATTGAGGCAGAAACAGTAATGTTGAGGTATGGGCTGGCTTTCACTCACAGCCTGATCTATCATTTGCATGGTGGAGTTTTATTGGGTAATCTCCTATAACGCAAAAACATTATAATAATTGGTACTGTAAATCACACAAAGAACTTATGATGTGTCGAGGACTAACAGGAAAGGGCCCCTTTTGATTAATATGATACAGAGAAATGTCGATTTGATATGTGGGGTTAGTCCATTTATTAAGATCCAATTAGCTGCTGTTCATAGGCTACACGTGTCATGAACTCATTTGCATCCACCTATGAATGACTTGCATGTGGTGCCTGAGATGCCATGACAAACCATTCAACTACTACCAGCTTAATCACTCCATAGCAACCATTAAAACATGAAGCAGAACCCTGCAATTTAAGAGATATCTTGTTTAATTTACTCATCGCCAAACTTTCAGAGAGAGAAAGGGAGGCATGATTAGATCTTCCAAGAGTGGGAAAATTTATTGTAATAAAGAGCGGTCAATAACCTAATTCGTACTTCTACCATCTTTTTTAAGGCAGTCACATGGTTTGGTTGGATGACTATTCTGCAGAATGCCAGGAACTCGCCTTTTTGAATCAGTTCAATAAATAAACTTACTGCGGTACACATGATGAGATCACAACAATATACGCAGTTGAATCATGCACCCCCAGCTAAAGTTGGGAGTTGGAGGTTGGGGCTAAAAGAATTGAGATTTGAGAACCTCAGATTCTTAATAGTGACATTTAGTGCGCACCGATATAAGCAAAACAGCGTGATGCCAAAGAAAGAGTTAACGGAGCAACATACCAACCAGAGTTTTGTTACATTCCCAAATTAAGTAAATTAGTTATGTCCAAGCACGACACTGTCAACGATAGCTTTAGCTCTCCGCCTCGCCTCACCATTAATCGTCATGAATACTACCATTCCACCAACCAAATTTGCTTCCTGGCTGAGAGAGATGAATAGAAATGGTAATAAGAGGAAACGGGAAAACTGGAGAGAGAGAAAGACAGGAGTTGATGATAATATAATGGAGCAGAAAAGGCAGGTGATAATAGATAAATGAACAGTGTAATTGGGGGGAGGGGTGAAACAAGTTATTTGAGAACAGGGGATGCAGAAAAATTCAAAGTAAGTTGCGTGGCGTAAGAAAGGCACTGTGGACCCTTTGGCAAGGAAACCCATTTCTCTGGCGGGTCCCCCATTAACCTTTATAAGTGTTGTATGACTCATTGAGGAAGTGACGGAAACAACGAATAAGCTCTCCTTATCATCACTTTCACTTGCATGCCCTTTGCTAAAAATCTCTTCCTCCTTTCTGTTCTCTGTATCTAGTTCTTTTTCACCCGTGCCTCCTTCTTTGTAGAAGACTATACGCAACAGCAGAAACTTCAGGAACAAAAGAAAAGAAAAGGCACAACCCTTTACCCATCCAATTAATAATTGCCGACGATGAGTGTTGAACCGCAGAATTCTGAAGCAGAGAGCAGCTCAAACTCTTTCTCCTCTCCACCCACTTCGCCTCCTTCACGCAGGGCTCTTAAAAACTCAGTCTCACAGGGGAAATCTCAGGACCCAGAATCCAAAAAGATAAAACGCATTCGAGACTCCAATAAGCATCCTGTGTATCGTGGGGTTCGTATGCGTAGTTGGGGCAAATGGGTTTCTGAAATTCGCGAGCCGCGCAAGAAATCTCGCATATGGCTGGGTACATTCTCAACCCCTGAAATGGCCGCAAGGGCACACGACGTTGCTGCTCTGAGCATCAAAGGGAACTCCGCCATTCTCAATTTCCCTCAACTAGTAAACTCGCTGCCACGCCCTGCCTCCGTCTCTCCCCGCGATATTCAGGCAGCCGCGGCGAAAGCCGCTCAAATGGATCAGTTTGACTCGCCATCGTCGTCATCATCATCATCTTCCATGACGTCGACAATGGAAATGTGCAGCGGTTCGGAGGAATTGGGAGAGATTATAGAGTTACCAAGGTTGGAAACAAGTGAGGAGACGTGCGAATTTAGGAAGGAGTTTGTGTTCGTGGACTCTCCATCTGATGGGTGGATGTATCAGCCACCATGGTTACAGAGTATGGAAGATTGTAGCGGGTACGTTGCCGATCAGCTAGCGGAGAGTGGAATCATAAATAACCTGGATAGTTTGCTCTGGAATTAATGAGTGCCGTGTTTTTTCTTCTTCTTTCCGAATGGTTGTGGTATATCTCTCTCTGGTTTTTTCTTATTGTGCCACGCCCTTATAGTTTTTTATTGAGTAGGGCTGCAACACAACACTGCTGTCGTGTCTTTGTTTTCTGTCTGTTCTTTTTTTTTTTCTGCGTTTTCTTTCTGATTGTCTGCTTATGTCTCCCTCCTCTGAGTCAAATTGTAAATGGTTAGGAATAAAATGAAGAGGGAATGTCAATGGTTTTCTACACTGGATCAGTCCAGAAATTTCATTATCCATGGAAGAAAGTATATATCCCCTTCCCCTGAAGAAAGAGGGGATGATGATGGGAAAAACAAACAGGGTAATCTTGATGATATGGTTGTTGAGTGGAAGCTTATGTTCCAAAAGTGGCTTCTCATTGGGAACACAGTTTTGTTGACGTTAAACACAGAATACTATACGAGTACTATTTGTCATGGATGCAGAACAGAGCGGAGGAGATGTCTCTTCCTTTCTCCCCCGTGGTGACTTGTGACGAATGAGACGCTTTTAGGCTTGGTCATGGCGGATGCAAGAGATGCCACTGGGTCCAGCTTGTGTGTGTGTGTGTGTGTGTGTGTGTACGTGAGGTGAGAGGGACTCACAATCACTTTCCTTTCCTATCCAAAGCATAGACTGAGGGAGCTCGTCGGCCGTCCAGATTTCTAAATTTAATCTTTTTTCCCTTTTACTTCTTTTTTTTTTTAAAAAATATCATTTAAAGAATTGAAGAATCTAAAATAAAGACAATTTCTTATATAATATTTTTTAAAAAAGTAAATTTTGTATTTAAAAATATTAAATTTAAACTATTTTAGATTAGATGTACACTATCCAGATCAATTGAACTTATCCTGCATATACAAAGAGTAGACACCAACAGGGGTTCAAGATGGCATAGAGTGAACCACCCCCCACTAAGTTATCCATGAATTAACCTTGTCCCTGTACGGTGCTTTTGCCGATCCTTTCACTCGGCAATAATAATAATAGTAATAACCGCATGATTTATTCTCATAATTGACAATAGATCAAATCCGTGATTTTAATTTGTTGGCGAAACCTTGTACATTCTACACTAACTAATTGAACCAATTAAATCAATGTAAGGCGGAAGGAAGGTGTGATTGAAGTTAATTGTATATATGGGCATGGCAGGCTGCGTAGTGTGGTTTAATTTGTACATCAGATCATACAATGATTATATATATAGCCTTTTGGTGATCGATGGGTGTGGTGTGGACTTCATCAAAAAAGAGATGAGACAAATGAATGAACCATAACCTTGGAAAATATAGCCAACTAGCTTTTGACACCATCACACCTTCCCTTCTCACCAATCATTATGCTTATTAAAACTTTATACCAGTACAATTCACTCATTCTTCATAGCCAAGCCCAAATTGAGATTAGATTCCATCTTGATTATTTGAGTAATTCTGACATCTGCTACATTCATTATATTATATCATGAAACAAACCTTATTATGTGGATATACATATATATATATATATATATATATATATGTTGTGCTCATCAAAATTAATACTATCTCCTGCCTTTAATATAAAATATATTCTGTGGAGCTCAATCATCATCATATGTACTGTCTGCTGAGTCTCTGAAACAAAAGTCCTGAGATTTCCATTGTTTGTGTTGTGTGTGATGTTCAGCTTGGGACAAGTTTATAAGAATACACTACGTAGGTACGTACGTACGTGACTGTGCTGTTGGCGATATTGAATTACTCGTAATACATTTGACAATAGGTGACTTGCTAGGTCACACACGTACGTTCGTCCTTTCGTTGTACTACTACTGCAGGATTCATCAAAACTACAAGTTTGGAATTAGTGTTGAAGGAAACTTTGAAGCTAATTGGGGACGGGACAGTCGGGATTCTTCTGTTAAGTGTGCATGAGTTTTACTTGTCAAGGAAGCCACCTCCAATTTTTGGACTTTTTCCCAATTACTATGAATTATATATAGTAATGGTCGGTCTTACTCCTTACAAAAATTTGGGTTATTCATATTCAAAAATAAAACGAAGTCTGCATTATTAGTACAGTCAGGCCAGCTGGACGCCATGAGCAAAGGGGCATTTATTTATATAAATTACCATATTACACCAAATTAAACAGCTAGCATTTGAAGAAGTATATTACTTTCATTTTCTTATGCCAAGGGATATATTAATTATATTGGTTGATTATTAAGAACTCTAATACTGTAATAACAGGAATTCATTCCGCAGAAGTCTAAAGGGAAACGTCATTGTTTTAAAGGTCATGACACATACTTGGATGCTTTTGCCTTTAACAAATATAAAGTCAAATCCTTCTTTCCTTTTTTTTTTCCTTTTTCCAGCAAGTTGTCATTTTCAATATTATTAAATATAATCTTGAAGATAAAATAACAAAGCAAATGGAAACCACAAATATGTTCGCCAAAAAGCAAAAAAGAGAGAACCACAAAATCTAGCATTAATAGTAGTAGCCATGATGCTTATCGTTGAAAAGTTTACTATTTTCAGGAAATCACTGTTTAAGTAGAAATATGAAACCAAATAGGAGAAAAGGCCACTGTTTGTCAAGGCAGCATTATTTATTAAACAAAAATGGAGCTACCTTGTACTCATACGTGTGTATGTGTGAACATTTATATTCCCCCTATTTTAATTATAAGGACTTTTTAAAAATTTAATTTAGTCTTAATTATAAGGGCCTTATTCACATTATCTCCTATATTTTACTATTTTCCCTCAAACTACCCTTATAATCCCCTTAACCTAAAAATTACAAATATTGAATCTGACAGCAATTTTTTTTTTTTACCATCTCTCGATATTATTAACCAAAACGAGTATATCTCATTAACATGGTTGCAATTTCTCTGGAGTATATCTTTTTTATTTTAATTTCAAATAAAAAAATTAGCATGGTACTTTTCCAAATAGCATGTCCTAAGGATTGGATTTTTGTTAACAAGACACACAATATAGTATACTACGTATGCTATCAACAGCCTCTAAGACATTTAGTATAGTTAGTACCCTATGTGACACTAAATCTGAATTACATGCAGGTCTCATGTAATAAAAATAAAAAGGTATATGCTAGGTTGGTAATGAGGTAATATAGCTAAAAAAAATAGAAGCAATAAATACATGTGAACTCTATACATGCCCCTAGGCCCTAACAGAATGTTATCAGGATATATTAGGGTTATATTTGGAATATCAAGATATATTTAATGATAATTGTTATCTTTAAATATCTTTCCTTAAAAATCAAAAAGCCTTTATAACTAATTAGGACCGGAGGGGGTATTTATGTTAAACAAAAAGAATATCCCCAATTCAATTGAACTGTGGAGTATCGTACAGGTTGGGAAACTTAAGAATGTGAGAGGAGAAAATAAAAGCCAAATATAGGGAATTGGGCATGCATGAACATCTCCACGTAGTTGCAAGTCATAATTCCCCAACATTGAAAGAGTTTAGGGCCAACAATTAATTAAGAAACTAAACGAAGCATATAATGAATGAAATAGAAGGGAATGCAACCCTACAAATCAGGCAAATACCATAATACAAGTCCTAGCTAGCATCACTAATATTATTACGGATATTCCACGTACCCACGTGTACCTAATTAATTTGTTTTTGTGTGTGTGTGTGTGTGGTGGAGCCAAACTGAACGATGCTTTGTGTTTATTTGATTCAATAATCACACCCAAAGGAATAAGCAGTCTGCTCTCTGGAGTCTAGCCCCATGTCTGCCCACTTGGAATTATAATTTGTACTCTTTTTTTCTTCCGTAGGGCATTATAAGGCTATTATATATTAGGCATAGAAACTAAGACAATAATTGCTCACCAACCAATTGATTAACTCTACGACTAAACCAAATCAAAGCCTTGATGAGGAGCAGTACGTATTTGACTCCAACACTACTATTTTGGTATATCAGTCTCATAATATTTGAAATGGTTATACTTATATAGCATCAGCTATATTTGTACGTACGTAGATGAAGAGGGCTTCCGTATCTTCCTTTTTGCTATTATTATATAAACAAATACTCATTATTATTTTATTTAGCCTATAATATATATACAACGACATCGTAACTATCATTGCACGCAGTTTGTTGCTGTTGATTGATTATTCTTTCTGCATCATGTTGTGATATTCTTTTTAATTTATGTATACCCCACGAATACCTCTATCATTTTATACCAACTCGCACTTATTGACCAGGTTATTTAATTTGTTTTCTCTAGACTCTAGCTACGTCACGTGTATATGATCCATTATTTTCTTATTCATTCATTCGTGATTTGTCTGCTAATTAACAATTGTACGTACTGTTTTTGTTAGCTTAGATTTGACAAGTAGGGGGAAAAAAATCCTTAATTACTTAGAAGAAACATTTAAGTTGAAATATGTAGTATTGTCGGGTCGGATGGGGTTGCTAAGCTGAAGTCGTAATCAATACTCTCAATTTTTTGCCCAAATGAAAATTTTAACCATGCGTGTAAGTAATGATGTGAATGAGGTTAGAATAATGAACTGAATCTCATTAATTATTGGTTCCTGCCGGGGGTACTGTAGTGTTAATAAAGTCAATAATGTTACAGCGATCAATATATATATATATATATAAACTCTTATTAGCAAGCGTGGTGCCACTTATAGCCTGATAATTGAATAGCTCTAATCGCCTGTGCATTTTATAAGTTACGTAATTTACACTCATTATTAAAAGAAACACCATTCTTTTCGTCCGTGTGTACATAACCTTCATAATATATATACTATAATATATAAAGCCCAAGAACACAGTATCGTGAGGGTCGAGTCGACTTTTTTAGGGCTAGAGCTAGACTCCTCATCATATAACTGAGAAAGAAAGATAAAAGGAATGGGTTTTATAATTGTGAATCTTCCTTTCAAAGATTCGATATCCAGACATTTACACCACCATTACGTGGGAAAATTTTTGAAAGCCTCAACCATATCAGACCACATATGTAATAGCAGACATCATTATTTTGATTCTTGTAGCCCTCTTTTTTACTGAACTATTGATTCCTCCACTTTTTACCATTTTCCCTTATATATATCACCTGCCAATCCTCTAAAATATTTTTTTTAGATTTTCGGTATTAGAATTTTTAACAGTAACACTACATCATCGAGCCTCCACGCAGCTAAATTTTCCCGCTTTTAAAGGTTTAATATGTTTAATGTCTAGCTAAGAGTCGTACAATTAATTAATAAATTTGAATGTAATTTCCTTAAAATTACAAATTGAATGAAACCTATATATACGCACGAGGAATAATCGCTTGTCATCGATTGAGCATCTTCTCTCCCCTTTTTTTCCCCTTTGTGGATTGTGACTGTGTGTGAGGGCTCCATGTTCAAAACATTTTTCTCTCTCTTAAAATAATGGTACTCGTGTCAACTACGTTCTATTTTTTCTTTTTGCTTTGTAATGTAATCTTTTTTGTTACTTCTGATCAATAAGGTCTGTTCCGCACTCGTTATCTTTCCCTCTTCTTTTTTATCTTTTTTTTTAACCATTGTTTCTTGTGGATCACGCGCTAAGATACGTGGTTAACCCGAGATCTTAATGAGGTCGGCCCTTGTATTAATGGCTCGTATCGTTTGTTAAATACAAAAGATAATTCTATTTATAAGTCGTTAATCACGTGGGACTTCCATGTTTGGTTTTATATGTACTAGCATCATCATATATATGATTGGCCCCACTTGTTTATAATTAAAGAGTGCAAATATTAATTAACTTTATATATTTTGAGTCAAATTAAACTTCAATTCGCCCCACGTAGTAAAGGCCAAAAAGAGATTCACACGCAACAACGCGAGTGATAATGATTAGTGGCTAATGCATATATTTCTTTTTGGAAGCGATTTTCGTCAGTGCAAGCTAATCAATTTGAAGGGGTTGATGGAACCATAAAGTGGACACTTGAAATCTAAGATAAAGCTATTTATTTACACAACATTTCAATGGATGATCTAGGAAAAAATGAAACTGAGAAAAGCGTTTATATATGGCATTAGATGTGTGTGGGTACATATATACGTTAAAACTCAATCTTGTGGGGAAGGAGAATCATATATTGTCCTATTGTGGAATGTGACGTCATGTAATACGTCACTCCAATGATACCAAAGATCATTGCATTTAACTAATTATCGACTATTCGCGATTATAGGAGCCTCCATATGAACAGTTTGCAATTGTTCGTAGTCCCTAATTAATCTCTTCCCAAAATCATTTTGTGTATATAAATCATTTTTATGTAAATCAAATCTGCAGAGTAGCACTGTTTATGAACTACTGTAAACTATTTAACTTATTTCTCAAACTCCATGCAATAAATAATTAATGACACATATATTTGTTTATACTTGTCATATGCTAATATATAAGTGGAAAACATTTACATTGTTCATTATATATAAAATAAGCAAGCATCTATATATATTTATATAGATGTATATATGTATAGAATGCGAGAGGTGTTAGTGGTAGTTCGTTCTCTGGCTTGATTAAGGATTTATGTAAAAGATATGCTTTTCAGTTTCTTGTCTTATTAGAAACTCGACAGAAGAGTGAAAAAGCTAGTAGTTTGGCATGAACGTGAGGTTTTAAAAATTTTGAGGTAGTAGATACGTTAGGTTATAGTGGTGGTATTTGGTGTTTCTGGGATAAAGATGCTGATTTATAAGTTAAGTTTAAATATTCTCAGGTTATTCATGGGATTTTTAACATGAATAAACCTTATGCTTATGAATTATCAGTAGTCTATGGTTATCTGAATTTTGTGCAACGTAGACTTTTATGGCAACAGTTAAGGAGTATTGAGGATGCTGGAGTTGGGAAGTGGTGTTGTG
>JBAGKO010000013.1:23026246-23037660 GCA_037177275.1 Acacia concinna
CATAAAGTTATAAAGTTAAGAATAAAACAGAAAGAAACTATTTTACCAAAAGTGATAGAAGTATGGAACTGTTTTTCCTTGAAAAACCTTTAAAGGACTTTTTAGTAGTTCTTGGGAAACGTTATCTCAATATATCTTCGTTTAGTTATGAATTACCAACGTATGACCATAAATATGTTTGGAAATGATTAGTACCATCGAAAACAAAAATTTCAGTTTTCTATGTTATCCGTATTATAGCACGACTCTAATAGACGTTAAGTGACTTAAAAGATAGTCTATACGTAAGGTGTGACAAAAAGCATCCTCACTAACAGAAGTGACATACAAATGAACCATGTTTGTGACATAATCAAATACCATCTTCTTAATTATAGGTTATCTAATTAGAAACGAACAATTAACTAAGGACTTTACTGTTTTTAGTTTTTTTTCCCCTTACAAAACTAATAGGTACAATGTAGAAACAAAAACATCACTCCAAATATTAAATCATTGTTAAAATTCCAATACATGACAAACTTTTTTTAAAAGAAATTAACTCTTTCAATAAAATTTATCATAAGTTACTTTTCTCTTTATCATTCAAACAAAAATCACTTTTGAAGAAAAAATGTCACTTATGCTACCCCCAATTCAAACATAATAACTTCTGATAAGTCTTTTTTTTAAACCACTTAAAAAGTAAATCACTTCTTCCACCGCTCATCCAAACGGTCTGAGTACTTCCTTCAGTTCTTAACAATTTTTGTGTGCTTCCCCACTTACGGGAATTGGAAAGTGGGCATCTTCATTCCCAAATGGCTCTTCCTATTAATTACACCTTTATTTCTTATAAATGCAATGCTTTTAAAAATAGTTAAATTCTTTTTCAATATTTAACTTGTTTAGAAAGCTTGTAAAATCTAAATAAATCAAGTTAAAGGGTCTATATCTATTCCTTCTCTTTAATAATGCAAAACATATACTATGATTTAATAATATATTTAAACTTCCTTAACACCTTAAAAAAATCATTTGGGTCATATATTTATGACATATAGAAGACCATAACATATGTCAAGGATAAAAATATTTATCATACCTATGCTTCAAGTATATTAAAAAAATTATTTCAAATAGAAATATATATAATGTACTTTGCACATTGCACAACAAAGACATCAAAATTGCACAAAACGTTAAATAATAATAATAATATATTCATAGCTGCATCAATATTTTACATCAAATAAGACCGAAAAAGATTTGCATCAAAACTTCCGACTCTTTATAACAACCAAGAAACTTTAGAAAAATTTATACATCCATATTCTTCCACCAAAAAATAGTAAGTAACATTGAACTGCTTTTAAAATAAGATATTATAAATCTATGATGTATATCATCATAATTGTTGATGTTATCAATTAACTTTAATGCTCTTGAATCTTTAGTATGAGAAAGACTTCCAACCTTTCCCATCACTCCACACATTTGTTCCCATTAACCTTGCCTATCAGCAAAGTTTTGTATTGTCCTTGCACAATCTGCTAAGGACAAAGAAAAATTGTTAAACAATAAAGCTATAAAAATTGTTAAACAAAAAAGCTGTAAAGCATCATGCCTAAAATTACACCTATAAAGGGCCATGTACTTGAAGTACTTGACATAGATTACCAAATCACATGCCTAGGTAATTTCCGGAAAACTTGGTAGTAGAGTTGAGAAGACTACAATCTAGCATTTTTCACAAATATGGAAATGATGCAGCCTATGGAAAGATAATATTAGAAGTTATAGTCATATAAACACGATAGAAGTTTTTTTATCTTTACCCATGTTCCCTAGAAAAATTCTGTTACATGTATTATGAAATTGTACCATGTTTATACATGGATAATCTTGAATGATGTTTTTAAACTAGAAACTATAATTCACAAATATAGAGATTATCAAATATACCAATAATGTAAATTGACACATTTTATGAGCCAATATTCATGATCTTTAATTATATGAGGCATAAGGAATGTCATCAAATTTCTCTCCATTCTTTGCAAGCCAAAAGATGAGTGAACAACAACGGGATTAATGATAAGCACAGATATTCAATAGTGCCTTTGCCTTGTTTGTCCAAACATGATTTATATTTCAATTAATGATATGCACACATATTCAATAGTACCTTATGTCTTGTTTGTCCAAACACAATTTTTCTTAGCCCTAATTTGTAAATTAACATCACAGCTTAGTCTTAAATCCCAAATCCAAACAATAAGGACATCTCCAACTTCTTTCACAACATTCTCCTCATAAAAATAAAAAGGAGATCTAGCAACCTAGCTTCCCACAACCCCAACCTCCAAGTAAATAGAGGCCAAATAAATAAGATTATCTTTCGTAAAAAGCACCTAAATGCAAAGCCTGAACATATAACAAATGAATCCAATGATAGGTTTGTGAAAAAATAAATTCTTAACAACTTAAATCCACCCCAACTTTCATCCTCTTCTTTGTACGGTTGTTTAGAAAAGGGTACAATTCAGATTCCCTTATTGAAGGGTTACAATGTGATATAAATATTACAGCAGGCCTTTTTGCATATTCCAACAAACTGTAGGGGTAAGTCACAATTAGTTGAAGAAAGACCAAAGAAACCATCGTTGGCAATTTTTTTTTTTTAAAAAGACCATCCTGTGGGAAACCACAACAATTCAACAGGTTTCAACATTTAAAGCCATCTCATTCCCAGACAGTGTTGAAACATTCTTCTCTTCCCATATTTAATTGAGCCCATACCTATTACCCCTTTCAAAATCTTTCTCTAATGAAAAAAAAAATTCTGTTTATAGCAGTGAAGTGCTGTCAAGTTCATCTTTACCACTTGCATACAATGAATGTATTGAGAATTAAACCTTAATGTATTTCTTCTCTATTTGTTCACTATCATCTAATAGTGAAGTGATGTCAAATTTATCTTTATTATTGTCCACATTCATCTTTTGCTTTTCTTGGAAAGCTTATTGCTAGTCATTTCTCATCAATTCAAAATAAGCAAGAAACAATGTAACCAACTACATGACTCAATTTTATTAGACAATAAACAGAGGAAACCAAGACTTCACAAGGCCAAAAATATTACCTTTCCTTTTTCACTTTATTGGTATCCTTGGAAGACCCAAAAGCTTCATCATTAAATGAGTGACAGTGCCTGGAAAACATAAGACAAAAAAAAAACATACATGAAGTCTGAGTAAAAGTAGGAGGGGAACCACGTGATCCTAACAACATATTGATTAAAGTGAAACTTTAGTCAAGTCAGAGATGAAAAATAAAAAGAAGCTATAAAGCATTGGATGTGAGAATACAAAAGCATGACCCAAGGTAGAATAAATACATCGTCTTCTTCAATCGTTCCAATATGAAAACTCTTGTGATTGTGAAGAAAGCGAATCCTTGAGCAAATACAATGATAGAGAAGACAAAAAAGTGAGCAAAATATTTAAAAAAACAAAGAAAGCGTGAACCAAATCAGAGAGCAACAAAAATTGGAAATTTTTCTTTTTTAAAAATAGAATAGTGACAACAAAACCTAAAAACAACTTTAATTTCATTTAGCCGGAAGCGAGGTTGAGTTGGTAGTAGTGAAGTTCAAGAGTGGTCGCAGAGACGTGAACGCTGAAGAATGTGGCTAGATTTCTATACAGGATTCTCATCGTTGAGTTTAATGACATCACATTTATTGGTACCCCTATGTCACCATTTGCTACCTAGAAATTTGAAAAAAGTCAAATAGAATAGAGACGGCAAAACCTAAAAGATGAAGAAGAAACTTTCAAGACTAAAGTACCACAAGCTGACCTCATCAGTTACATCCTTACCAATTCCTCTCCACCGTAGCATCTTCATCGAAAAAAGCCCACCTCTCCATTGTCATCAACAACATTATCGTTGCTTCTCCATTGTCATCTCTGTCACAAGATCTCCCTACTGTCCATCACTTCTAGATGGCTAACAAAAAAGAAGGAAAAAGGAAATGAAAAGAATGAGACTAGAGAGAATAATGAAATGAAGAGTGGGAAAGGGCAAACAATTACCTTTAAGATAACGATAGATCCAAAAGTGTCTTTGAAGCCCCTCGTTGCCGGCAACGTCGCCAGATCTAAGAGCCAGCATCCTTGCTAGATCTGGGAGATGGCTGGAAGGTGCGGTGTAGTGGGAGAGGAGGGGGGAAAATAGAGAGAGACTAATGGCAAAAAAGAACAGAGAGAGAGAGAGAGAATAAGTCAGAAACCCGTGGATAAAGGAGAGAACATGACTTTAAAAGGGGCTTTTTAAATTCAAAATTGAAATGACTTGGGCGGGATAGAGAAAGTTAATGTCTATTTGGCATCATGGTTTGAAAATAGTTTTTACGGATTCTGAGGTAAGTATGTGAGAGGAGTTTTGTCTCAACTTGCACAAACCACGGTTTCAAAAGTGAAAACAAACAGGCACTAAGAGAGGAAAATTTGAGCTAAACCTTTTTTAGGCCAGTATTAAAAGTATGATAGAACTACTTATATTTTTTCTTCTATTTTTAAATGATAAAGCAGTAGGGCAACAATGCAAAACTAAGGCAGTAGGTCGTCCAGCAACAGTGCAATAATAAGGCAGTAGGTAGATATTAGTTAGAGCTCGCAGCCCAATGCTCTCCTCTACTTAAATGGCTTAGTAGGGCCCAATGATGAACAATAATTTTACTGTTGTGAATAGTGTTTTCATTGATAAGCCACTGTCGAGCCATGGCTAATGAACAGTAATTGCCGGAACAATAATTAATGATATATTGATATTGATGATGATAGCATTGGGCTGTGTTTTACATTCAAACTTCTACATTTGAAATTCCCGCCCACTTATACTCCACAGTTAACAACACCTTAAATGTGGTTTTGAAATTTCTTTTCACCATTTATGATCCTCTTCATGGGTGTTTCACAATGCATCATATGCAACCCCATGTAGAGATAGGAAAACGGGCCGGCCCGAGTATAAAAAAAGAGCCAAATTTTGAGGCCTGACTCGTTTAGCATTGGGCTCGGTCCGGCCTGCAGGCTTTAAGCTCGTTTGATTTTTTTTTTCTTATTTTCACTTATTTGAAGTCTAAAATACTTAATTTAAAATATAAATATTATCAAAACTAAATTAAAACAACAAACAAACATAAATATGAAGTATAAAAAATCAAAAATTAATGTCTACAATTTAATAATTAACCAAATAAAGTCAAATTATAGATCATAAACTAAATACTAAAGTCTAAATAATATGAATAATATTATCATTTTGTTCACAAGATCATAATTACTTTCAACATTATTTTTTAGTCCGCACAATGAGCTCATTATGGGTCATGGGTTGACCCACGAGCTTCAAGGTCATTTGCTATATTTGTGTTTCTTATCTATTAAAGCACTAAAATACCTAATTTAAAAGATAAATATTATCAAAATGAAGTTAAAACATCAAATATTGTTTATGTTTAACAAAAATACAAATACTAAGTCTAAAAACTAATGTCTACAAACTACAATCAAATAAATAACTAAATAAAGTCACACACTATAAATTAAACACTAAATAATATGAATAATAATTTTTTTTTTCTTTATGTATGTCTTCAAGAGATAGAGATTCAACATTCTCATTTTTAAATTTGTGTTATTAGTTTTTTCCTTATAATTTACATAACATCTGGACCTCCTCAAATACAGTTAAAAAGTCGTTATCTTTATTTAACAAAACTAAATTAAAACATTAAACATTGTTTATGTTCACCAAAATAAAAACAACATACATGGAGTCTATAAACTAATGTTTACAATCAATTAAATAAGTAAATAAAGACATAAACTATAAACTAAATACTAAATAATATGAAAAACGTTATCATTTTCATTCTCTCAATTCTCATCATCATTACTACCTTGTTGTGTCAATTTTTAAAAAATATATATATAAATGGGCCAGCCTATTTAAGTCCACGGCCCTACAGGGCCAATCTATTTAGGCCCGACTCTATTTTTAAACACTAAATTATAAACTTGAGCCCGACACGGGCTAGGCTTAAAAGAACCGGCCTGCCAGGCTTAACTCGAATTTCCAACTCTACTTAGCTACTGCCTAGTGCTGAAGTGGTGCCGTGTAGGCAATTGCGCAAATCCCCTCCATTCACGCGTGATGGCAATAAACAACGCCATTTTGGAGCACACTTTTTTTTTTTGGCGGAATAGCCTCAATTTTTAAGTCAAAAGCATAAACATACTTATAATCAAATTAAAGGGTATGAAACTTCAGAGTAAGTTAGTGATTTTAAGAGATTTTCTTGTATTTTAAATTATTGTGTCCAACATGAGATTTGTTTCTTATACTTTACAAGTGACTATAAATCATTTTGGGAAGAAAAAAACTATAAATTGTGACTCTTTTGGTGGGGAAAAAAATACATTATCACTTTGGCGCATGAGCCTGACTACGTTTTGCGGTGCTTTTACCCTTGTATGCATAATTGACATAAAATATTTTATTTCACGTAAACATCCAAATGATTTAATTTTTAAAAAACTGCAATAAAACTTTTTGTGTTGTATTATTGGCCCAAAAAAAAAACGTTTTGTGTATTCAGTGTGTATATAATGACTCTTCAAGATTTCTCCAGAAAATTCCCCGTTAATTCCCGAGAGGCTCATTACAAGAGGATCACACTCGTATGTGAACATAAAACGTTAATATATAACAGATTTATCACATTTATCTGCTTTATTTGCTTGAGAAGGGGATGCATGTTATTGACCCTGTACATACATATACAATAAATTTCTAATTTTTGGAAGATTCCAGGCATTGCTGTTAAATTTTTCCATTCCCTTCTGGTCTTCAAGTATATCTTCAATACCAGCAAGAACGTCTCCTAACATTTACAGCCTAATAAACTAGCTTGGATCACCATGATCACTAATGAGCTTCTTCTAATAACCAAAAAAAAAAAAAACCACTCCCTTTAATTCTGTCATTGCAATAGCACAGGCACGCATGATTATGCTCCTTTCAGATGATGGAGTTCAGAATCCAGTTGTTGTATGTTCTGTTGGGTTCTGAACCCGTACGTCGTCAGAAACTTTCCATTTTTATTGTATATTAGTAGACATATAATTAATCTAGCGTTTTGATCGAACCATCTCCCTAATCTGTATTTTGATTCTTAAACGCACACAAATCAGCTATATAATCAATGTCATTTTCCCCACAGAGCTAGGCTCCGGCCATGTCTTCCTCAATAACATAGGCAGAGAGATTTAGATACTTAACCTGCTCCGTCATGTCCCTCCACTTGGCTCTACATATCACGCACCTCACCCGTCTCTTTCCTCTGCTTCTCTTCCACATATCAAAGCACTCTTCGTGAATAGGATTCTCGCATGTCCCACAAGCCACCACCTTCTCTTCCTTCCCCATCTCCTCTAAACACACCGGACATGTCGACCCTTCTTCTATTTCAATCGTCTGATTAATCAAAGCCCCTCCCTGCAAGCTTCTGCCATTTGAGGATAGCTGCTGGAACCTCTGGCGGAGGCTGGCCGCTGCCAGTGCTTCCGGCAGGGTGGGGGTGCCCAGGAGGCGGTTGAGCTGGCATGGGCGGAGGGTCCTCCGCCGCAGGCAGACGTCGTCGAGGGCTACACCCAGGGCCCGAATTAAGACGAATAAAACGTGCTTGCAGGGGGTTATGGGGTCGGGGCAGGAGCAATAGGGTGTGGAAGATAAGGTGACAGTGTAGACATTGCCGGTGGTGCCCAATACAAAGAAGTTGGAATCGGAACGGTGAAGAAGGCAGAGGGGGTGGCGGAGGGCTCGGATTATCCTGTCTGAGATGGGGTGGCTGGGATTGAAGCGAGGGTGGTGGGGGTGGGGGTCCGGAGAGGGAGAGGGAGAGGGAGAGGGAGAGTTGGAGGCAACGGACTCCATTGGAGGGAAAAGCTAAGGTCGTTAAGGACCGTTACGTCAGTTGATTAGGCAATGGAAAGGGAAAAGAAAATAGAATATAATGTGGATGAATGATCCAAGAGAATATATTGTGGGGAGTTATGTTATGGTGGGGAGGGAGGGAGGGAATCGAATAAATGGGGGTTGGGATTCTTTGAGTGGTTTGGAGGGACACGTGAGGGATAGAAGCAAGTGTCGTGCGGCCGAAAATTTCTAAACCTTTTAACTTGCTAACCATACTTGGGTGTACGTAAATGGCGGTATATCACACGCTATAAGTTAGTAGAGTAACTTATAAAACAACAAAATCCTAACTTTTACCCCACCCTAGCTTTAACATTTCTCATAGGCTTCTCTTGTTCCTAAACTCGCTAATACCTGCAAACTGCTGCCTCCTCTATAATCTCATGCAATAACTATATATACATAAGACAAGCTATAGTAAATATACGAGGATTTTACTTTTTTTTTAAATATATATATATCTGTACGAGGTCTCTTGGAAACACATATATGTATATATAGTTATTATATAACATAAATATATTTGGTTTTTTTTCTGTGGTCACTCTTGGAAACTTATGGTTGCTTTGTTCAGGTAAATACGGCTGTGTTAAATATTATTACATGTTTAAGCTAGTGAATGCATACATTTTGATTCAGTGTATAGTCAATAATCAATAAATATTTAATATCTGTTGCAATATGAATTTTGTTGATGTCATCAAGACTCCCACGTTGGGATACATAATTGACTTTTAATCACTTGGTTGATTCATGAATAATCCAGTAGCGCGAGATTGACGGAGGACGATGCATATAAAGTTCATGATCATTATTCATTATGCATGCATAGAATTTTATAATTAACCAAAGGACCTGAGGAATCGTACAGTGATGAATACTCCCTCGGTGAATGATTATACGAACGATAGCTAACAATAATTTGGCTATAATTAGGATCATATGTTTTCTCTTCCGTGTGGTACTTTATTTCCTTGGGCTTTGAGTGTGATGGAGGGTCACGTACGTCATTATTTCTGGACTTGTTGGATGATATTTGTGTAATTAAGTTTAAATATTTTAAAGCCACGCAAAATTTGACAGAAACCAATTGTATTAAAAAAAAAGAAAAAGAATATATATATTTATATGGACAATAATCACGTTTGATTTTTCACCAAAAAGAATATATTCCCTCTAATCCTAATTATAAGGGCTTTTTAAAAAATTATAGGAAAACCCTAAGAAAGCTAATTACTCTCTCCAGTTCTAAATATAAGACTCATTTTTGTGTTACAACAATGGGTCCTATATTTAAGACTGGAGGGAGTATATCACTTTAAGATATTAAAATTTGTCGTTTTTCTTCAAGTTATGTTACGTTGTTTGACTTATGAACTAATATATAATGTAATAAAACAGAATATATGATATGATTAAATAGTGTAATTAACTTTCTTAGGACTTTCTTAGGATTCTCCAAAATGCTCTTATAATTAGGACCCGAAGGAGTAATACGTTTGATTTAATATTGTATTGATTAATTATATTTTACACCAGACCTATGCAGCATCAATGAACGCCAACCTTTAATTTTTTTTAAAAGAGTGAATTTGGACTCAAATTAAGATGAAAAATAGTTTAGTGGTGAACCCAATTTTAACATATATATGCATGTATATTGATATTAAGCATAGATGTAGTTGATGTTATACTCTCTTTGTTCTTATTTATAAAACCTTTTTAAAGAATCTTAAGAAAATCTTAAGAAAATTAATTAAATTACTTAATAATATCATATGTTATGTGTTATTACATTATATAGTAGTTCATAAATCAAACATAATTTAAAGAAAAATGACAAACTTTAATTTGTTAAAGTAATGTACCTAGCTTTTTTAGGATTTTTTTAGAATTCTCTACAGTCTTATAAATAGGAACGGAAGAAGTATATGTAATGGAGACTGACTGTTTAAAAACTCAGCTAAAGAGAAAAGAGGACACTATAAATACTTGCGTGCAAGAGAAATGATAGTATAATATGAATAATGTATTTTTTGGAGTCATGACTGTGTTAAGATTAGCCTTAGCTGCGCTAGATAACGCAAGAAAGATATGAATTGAATCTGTGTCTTTCACGATCACCGATAACTTTGGTTTGGACTTGAGAGTATATGGCTTGGGAAGTACTGTTACTGTCACTTTTGAAATCTCCATTCATAGCAGACCTTGATTTTGCGTAACGATTGATTCATTGATCCTTGTTTTGGCACCCTCGCACGCACGCTTAGTTAGCTTGCTCCTCTGTAAATCCTTTCCGGCCAATCCAAGAAGTTACTCGCGCTAATTAATATCACAACTTATTAGGTGAGGCATGTATAAACTTGATCCGGGGCCTTATGCGTATCAAAAGATGCAATATATTCCAAATATAATGATGAATCTAGCTATATATATAGGCCATATTAGCATGCATCTTAGCTTCTTTTTTTTACAAGACATGGTATTCAATTACATATGATACAGCCCACCTGGAAAACTTGGAACGTGTTCATCTAAGACTGGTTTATATATGTTGATAAGTTTTGGTTTTATACATATATACCAATAATGCAAGTCGGTCGATGTTGTTCTTTTTCCTTTTTCTAACAAAACAAGAATCTTTAAAACTTGATTACTTAAGGGGAGAAAAAGGGAAAGATAATTGAAAGTCTACCGGCTTTAGTTCCATCGGTGTAGCCCTGCCACTGGTCTGCAGGCACTACTACAAAAATTGATTCATGTAGCGCTTTTTTTGTTAAATTTGTGGCGCTTTTTGAACGCCACAAAAGAAAATTTTAATATTTTTTTTCGGTTATCCTCTTGTAGCGCTCTTAAGGATGAGTGGCATATGAGACTATTTTTTTTATTGTAATTAAGACCTCTTATGGCGCTCAATTAAATGAGCGCCACAAGAAACTATCATATATTTTTTTAAAATGATCTCCTGTGGCGCTTTTTAAAAAAAGCACCACATGAGCCCTAATTTATTTATTTTTTTCAAAAGCCTCCCACGTGAGGCTTATTTTATTATTATTTTTATTACCTCTCCTGTGGCACTTTTGATAAAGAGCGCCACAAAAGAGGATTTTTTTTTTTTTTGTGAACTCTCAGCGCCACTGGAGATTTTTTTTTGCCAGCAACCTCACGTGAGGCTGCTGTTTGTAATTTTTTTTTCTTAACTCTCCTGTGGCGCTTTTGAGCACTACTGGAGAGTATTTAAATTTTTTTGTCTAACAGTGTATTTAAATTTTTTTTGGTCCAATCTCCTGTGGCGCTTTTCCTAATAAGCGCCACAATAAGGTTTTTTTAAAAAAAAAATTCTTTTTTAATCGAAACACATCCATTTCCAATTGCCACAATTGCAT
>JBAGKO010000013.1:23084293-23097138 GCA_037177275.1 Acacia concinna
TAAATAAAAAAAATCTTTTAAAAATTTCATCATAAGTCACTTTTCTACTTATCATCCAAACATGTTTCATAAAAAAATATTCGCTTCTATAAAATCACATCCAAACACAACAAATTCTAAAAAATCACTTATTTTTCTGACACTATTTATTTAAAACCCATAAAAAAAAATAAGTCACAGCATCCAATTAAGATGACCGGTGAGTTTAATACAATGAGAGTAATAATTTCTTATGAGTTTCACCGGGCTGCTAATCGCCTGGCCTAAACACTGGCAGTGGACAGTGTACTTCTTATGAGTTTCACATTCCATGTACCAGTATTTTAAAATTCTAAATATCGCCTCCAATGGAAAAAGATGAACTTTTGTAAAGACAGCATCGATTTTTGGAATCGGTATTATTGGGGCGATAAAGTTAATTAATCACTTCGTAATGATTACACTCGGCCAATAAGAAAAGGATTAAGATGAAACCCAAACATCACGCGCCGCGAGTGTTTATTAATCATTTTTTTCCTCGCGATCGTGGATATTAATTAATTCTCATGTGGGGGCTTCCTTTCCTATAATCGACCCATATCATGTGTCACCCATATAGTTTTTGACTATTAACCAATAATAATTTATAATAAAGTATACTGCACTACATAAAAGTGTCGGTCATATGTACCATTCGAATACAAAGTAAAACTGTTTCATCATGAAATATCAATAAAAAGAATAAGAAATTATATTCTTGTTCGTATCTCTTTTTTTATGCTAGAGAATTATTCTCCGCCAAGGTAGATGCTATATTTGAAATTTTGGACACTATATATATATATAGCTGTCGCTCGGAGTCTCGATCAAAATAAGTATAGATGTCCTGGCAAATATTATTTAGCAAACATAAAGTAGTAAAAAAATGCAACCATCCGCGTGAAATTTAATTTTCCTGCTTAAAATTATCACACAACGCTCCCAGAATTAATTAGCTATAGTATATGCAGGTCGAAAGTATTTGATTGTTGTTCACAATAAAATAGTAAACTGCTGGTTAGCATTATATTGTAGGATATTAAGATTAATAATGTGTGGGCGAAAAAAAATAAGATTAATAATATGCCTCCTAATTTTTCTCGAGATCGACTATAATCCGGGAGGAAAAAAAAAAATCAGAGACTGCTGTGAGCAAATGTAATTTGTCCGACGTTTGAAGAGATGGCTGCCAACCTCCCAGTGTTTTGTCAAACCTCCCAAAATGAATGCCAGTGAATTTTAAGGCTTTATCCATTATTTAGTAGTGATCTTATACCATAATTTCTTATCCAATATAAAGAGGGCATTCCTCTCAAATTTGGCGCTCTCTAGCTCTCTTTCTTTAAAAAAAAAAAAAAATTCCATTGAGTAAAAGAAATCCATTATATATATATATATATAAATATATATCTCGGCTTGTGGCACGGGGCTTTGAAATCAATCTGTTTCCAAATAATATATCAAGCAATTTCGTGATTTCTAAGTAATGGAAAATTAAACCTAAATAAGATGACAACGTTAAAATAAACATGTTCATCAGCATATGCATATGCACGTGGTTAATAAAATGAAATTAATTAAATATATACAAAAGAAATACTAGCAATAAATATCCATATAGACCGACAACACATGCACATACACCCTGTACTATCATATGTTGTGGTAAATCTACGTTTTTCAATTTGCAATACCAAAACCATCTAGAGAACTAGCCACTCAATACCAAAACCTGTTCGGGTGGCTAGTTGAACTAGAGTCAGCTCTAACTTGGAGCTGACTCGGTCAACACGGCCAGACCTAATTGAGTTGAGTGAGTCATTGAGTTAGAGCTCAACATGTATATTTTTTAATCTGGCTCATAAAATGATATTGTTTTGTGTCTTTGAGATTAAAAAAAAAAAGGCCACATGGATGGCACAGAAGAAGTAAAAGACTGAAAAGTGGAAATCCAATTCGATTGAATCAGTGTCTCTCCCTTCGCCCTTCGTCTTCTCTGAACCTCCTTCACCATTCCATTCCCTCCTTTTGTCGTCCATGGCTTCCCACCGCCATCTTTAATGGCATCGTGATTCAATGGCTCCAGTAGCTCTTTCTGTCGTTTGTGACTTGAAAGGTAGGAGCTTCATCCATTCGTGTTTTCCTCCCGTCAATGCGTGACATATTGCCAAAGATGTGAGGTTCGTGATTCAATCTTTATTTTGCCTTTAATCTCTATTATTTGGAGCTTAAACTTTACATTTTCGGTTTGCCTCTAGATTCCTTTGTCTCTATTTCTTCTTTTTTTTCTCCATTCAAAATTTTTGAATGTTAAGGTTGATAATGCTCTGTTTTGGACAATTTTTGCTCCCACTCATGTTCCAAGCTCTGATATTCATCCTATTGGTTGGAAAGGTGAAAGCTTTGAGTTTGTTATTGAGGTCTAGAAGCCTAGAGTTCATCCCTCTCAAATGTTGGGCATTGGTTCGGTCTTGTAGAGTGAGTTCGCCATCTCATATTCTAATCACCATATCAATGTGCATCAACCTCTATCCATGCTTCTTTGGTAGTAAAAACTTATATGTCCATATTGCAATAATTTTCTTACAAATGATGTATGCCAATGTATTGAATTCTCAAGGATCTGTGGTTGATTTTGTTCTGTTCGAATTTGGAAAATGTTGTCTGCCATTTTGAAAATGCTGGTTGAGCATATTGAAAATGATGTTTGCCATTTTGTGTTTGATTATGTTCTATTCGAATTTGGATCAATGGTTGATTATTGCATGAATGGTGTATGCTAGATTATTGCATAAATGATATTTGGGATAGTTAAATTTGTTAGTAACATAAATAATATTTGATTATGTTATTTTTGATTTTGAAAAGAAAAATGAAATGAGCTCAAATGGTTCAAGAACTTGGAACTTGTTTATCATAAACTAGATGTTCTTGCATTACAATTGAAAGGGCCGATTTTGCTATTTTGGAATTGCTTTTGGTTTGATAATAAAGGAAAATAATGACAGTATTCAGAATCAGAACACTATCACCCCCAATCCCGAGTCTAATAATCCTCCCAACAATAGTTCAATGCCACCTGCAATCATCAAAGGTTGTAAACAAAATAGACCCAACGTGGGAATTTGTTTCTCTTACGAAAGAAGGGAAAGTAAGTGTTTTCACATGTCTTTTATATAGTTCAAGTTGCAAAGGAGGTGAGATAAATAGGTTAAAACAACATTTAGCTGGGGTGACTAGTCAAGTGACTTCTTGTAAAAAAGTGACTTACGATGTATTTACTAGAATGAAAGAATCATTGGAAGAAGATTACAAAAAATCCCATCCATAAAGATAATGTAGATGAAGACAATGCAGCTAAAGAAAGTAAAAATCAGATAGATGCTTTAAAGAGGAAAGCTACTGGAAGTATGGGGATTGGTAAATATTTTGCATATAGGATAACTCCTGGTGATCAGCCAAGCCTTAGAAATGCATGGGTAAGTCAAAAAGCAAAATATAATGCAAAAATGGTCATTGCTCAATTTGCTTATGTTAATTGTATTTCACTTAATGCAATGACTTGCCCCTTATTTCAATAAGCCATTGACGCTGCCATTGCAATTAGATCGGGTTTTAAAGTCCCTAGCTATCATGAGTATAGAGTTATCTAGTTAATTGATTGTAAAAAAGAATGTCAATCGTAGATTGATAGCCATCGAACTAAATGAAAAAAAATGGTTGCACACTCATAACTGATTGTTGGATTGATGTTAGACAACAAACTTTGATTAATTTCTTAGTCTACTCAACATATAACATGGTATTTGTGAAATATGTTGATGCTTCAGATGTAGTTAAAGACGTTAACACATTATTCTCAATGTTCAAAGAAGTTATTGAGTGAATTGGTCCTGAAAATATAGTCTATAAGTTGATTGACAATGTTGCTAACTATATTGCGTGTGGTAAATTGATAAAAAAATAAATATAAAACCATTTATTGGTTATCTTGTGCAGCTCATTGTTTGAATTTTATTTTGAAAGACATTACATCTTTGCCACATGTGTCAACCCTTGCAAAGAAAGCGTCCAAAATCACTATATTTGCATATAATCATTTGGTGGCTAAGGAAAAAACCACATTGGAAGGAAATTGTATGTCCTAGTACAACAGAATTTTCCAGCACAGTCATTACTCTCCATAGTATATACAAGCACAAACATAACTTGCAGTATTTGATTATTGATCAATTTTTATCATCACAAATTAGCTAAAAATGAAGCCAAAAAATCTTTTAGTGAGATCATTCTAGATGATTGATTTTGGGCAATTGCTTTGAACTTGTGAGAGTCATGTCTCCCTTGATCAGATTGTCCAGGATTGTTGATTCAGATTAAAAGCCTTTAATGTTTTATGTCTATGAAGGCATGCAAAGGGCTAAAAATGTAATTAAGGACATGTTTCAGAGGAAAAAAGATGGATACATTCCTTACATGAATATTATTCAAAGTCATTGGGATATGCATTTGGAAAATGAACTTCATGTAACAGCATATACATGCGAAATCCTACATTCTTGTATAGTCCTGAATTTGTTAGAAAGCACTGATGTTTGGAAGCTGTAATTGATTTGTTTGAGGCAAACTGACCTAATCAAGTTGATTATTATGTTACATTCATGCAACAAATTGGTATCTATCATGATCATAAAGAGTCTGTTGCTAAAGTTTCATATGAACAAACAACCAAAAAATTAATCACTCATAAGTACTTTAAATTTCATACTTGGAATCACATGGTATGAGATTAAATTATTAATACATGTTAATTGCCTTTTCTTTTATTTCGTAGATGATTGGATGTTGTACTATGGCGGTTCAATACCTCAATTCCAACAAATTCTTATACGTGTTCTATGTCAAACTTCTTTTTCTTTTGGTTGTAAAAGAAACTAAAGCTTATTTGAGTGTGTCCATAGTAAAAGAAGAAATAGACTAAAGCATTAAAGACTTGATGATTTGATTTTTGCAAATTACAATTTGACGTTAAAGTTTAGGTAATCTTAAAATAAAAATCATGATGAATTTAATTTTAGTGGTTGCTTTGTGATTTTATTAAATATCTTAATGAATAAGCATTTAATTATTGTTGATATTCTGTTATGTTGCCATTATAGGGATCGATTGAAGAAGAAGAAAGATAATTATGATTCAATTGATTATGAATCAATTGATAAAATAGACTTTTGGATGCTTAAAGAAAAAGCTACTCCTAAGTTTGATGATGTAGAAGCGACAGATAATCAACTTGAACAAATGGCGTCGGGGGATTTTGAAGGTTTCTAAATCATAACTATATATCTCTTCTATTATTTAAAATTATGTTCTTGATTCTTATTTTTACAATACTACTATTTTTTTAAAAAAAAAAATCATATATCGGTGATAATGAAGATGATGATGATCATGATCGTATTGCTCCTAATGTCATTGGGGCTCCATCTTTAAATTTAGATAATGACCAAGTTGCTCCTAATGCTTCTACTTTTCCTCTTGCTACTCCACGTCCTGCTATCTTCATACCTAAAGAGTTCAACTTGAATGATGTTAATGATAATTTTTATGATAATGATTATTAGTTTGGTGATTTGAGGTAGAAATATTTTGATATCATGTAGAAGTGAATATTTTGTTATCGCATATCTGTTTTGGTATTTTGTTAGGATGCATATTTTGTAATTATTGATTACAAATTCTAAAATTTAATTATAAATGGGTGGTATATGAATTATGAAATTATATATAATATTTAAAATTTTTGTCGGTGTGATGAAAGTTATATTATTTGTCAATTGTTTACCCCTCACTGGTCTAGCTCCGGGTTGACTCCGGTATGACCTACTGACCCTTAATCTATTTCTCCATCTAGTTCAATGACAAGGATTTCAAAACTTGGATAGATAGTACAACTAGTATCATCTCTAGAAAGTTTAACATATTAGCTAGCTAGCTAACATCACAAGACCTTTCATCCAAAAAATATCACAAGAATGTCAAATGGCAAGCTTTACAAGTTGTCGCACAGTCATATATACATCGCAGATATATATTTCAAAATCAGAAATGTATTATGGCAAAAAAAAGCTCAAACATTATTCGCTAGTCAGATTAATTTCTTTTGCATTAAAGACATGATTAAGATGCTTAATTTACAGCAGACATAATTCTTATTCGGATGTTTCTCTTGTTTAATAACCCTACAATCACGCACGGCATGCCATCTCTTTTCTTTAATTATTATTTTTTTTTTTTGCAGGGTATCATCATCTTCTCCTCCATTTACTTTGGAACCGCAAAAGTATTGCGTTAATGGTGGATCCAATACAGTAGTACTTTGCTTTACGCTCTCCGCCACTTCCTCCATCTATTAACAATGTAATTAATGATACCGACTCAACAATATTATTATCAACACCACTTCACCCAGCTTTTTTAACTTTCACTATTTTCATCTTCACGAGACACAATAATCAAAGTATCATATCAGATCACTACATATATACTCTTGATTTTCTTCTTTTGTTGATCCATCCACCAAGAACATTAATATACATGTATGTATGTATATATATATATAAGTAAATTTCACATAATTTGACTTATTGTGGTATATATATTTCCGAATTTTGGCACTTCTCAAAGCTGTAATAGTATTGTATTGGTTTTTGTCAAAGGGTTTCCTCTTAAAGTGGGCTCTCATGAATAAATATCAATGGAGCCTACTGATTGGCGGTTTGTATCAGTTGGACCAAGTCATCATGACACACCAACTAACTCTAAATAACGTAACCCACCTGACCACCTCATAAAACTAGCCACAAACATTTACTATATTATTTTTTTATTATTATTACACCATCATTATTATTGTAACTTTCCTCAAAATGATTACCAATATCATGTGCATGCTCTAGGAATCCCCCATCCCTCTCTCTCTCTCTCTCTCTCTCTCTCTCTCTCTCTCTCTCTCTCAGTATATATATATATATCTAATATTTCCTTGCTTCAAACATTGTACTCGAGCGTCCCTGTTTATCGCCTCAGACGAGAATGACCTCACGATTTTCCCAAAGCCAACAAAGAAATGATTATATATGTGACACGCACAATTTGATAGGTTTTAATATAATACATATTTACCTTTAATTATATTAAAAAAATTAGTTGAATTGGTTAAGATGATGAATATTTTTTAAAATACTTAAACTAGCCATTTCCTTAATTCACTCATCTTCTCTCCTTAATTATTTTTATGAGGGCATTTATAAGAGAAAAATTGATAAATATAAAACTATATATTATATTTAGACCAAAATCAACTCCTCAAAAATTTAATGCAGCTTATGAGTTTTGTGTGTAATAACAGGAGATGTGGGCGTTGATTACTCATTGGTACGTGACGTACATACTGCTGGAAAGAATATACTACTAGCTAGATACTTCTCAAATTAAAGCCAAATGCCCAAATCTCTGTTATGCTCATTTTCGATAACTACAAACCCAACACTTTTTTATACTTAAAATAAAGAATAATCAGTCTGAGAATGGATACTCAGCAATTGGTTATTTAATTATAATGTATCATTAGTGAAGCACCGACTAGATTAATTAGAGCCCACTTAGGATTCTATTGATACTGTCATCATGACCGTAGGGCCGTGTATGGCATAAAATAAGCAAAGTGCTCGATAGACGGATTGTGGGTGTAGCTTTAATTTGACAGTAAGGTGTAAATTGAATATATATGGATTGTGTGTGTGTGTGTGTGTGTGTGTTTGTGGTTTTTTTTTTTTGGGCGGTGGGGGGCGCTTAGAGGAAGAATTGCACCCAACTAATAATTAAAGTTGTCATTTGAATTGAACTCCCTTCCACTGCATTACAGCATTCCATTTACAATTACGTGATCTTTTATTTTTCTGAAGTGTGTGTATATATATCATGTTAAAAAATATAAGGCGTTTTATTGTCTTTAAAAACGTATAATTAATAATAGTTTCAAAAATACCCATAATGAAAGGTGTAATCGATCAATTTTTTTTTTTAATTGAAACAACCTATTTTAACAGGGGAAACGAAATACCGTTAATAAACTAGGAATCAATACAAAACGAAATTCCGTTAATAAACTAGGAATCAATACATTAAGAAAACCAAAATAGTCTAAGCCTCTTTGATCACCAACCATCTCCGTATGAGAAGATAGGATGATTACACACATTTAAATGTGTAGTTTAATTTTTTTGAGAAAACCAGTTAAATGCTTTATATATTTAGACCTTTTATTTATACACACACGCATATATATACCTGCAGTTAGTTAGTGTGTGTGTGTTGTGTAAAGTAAAAAACTCACTCAAGCATGTAGCAACAGTGGCATACAGGCTTGGGTCCACAACCTGTAAGAGCAAGAAGGTCAAAAAGTCGCCATCTGGTTGGGTTGGTGTTATGTATGTTTCTACTCCTCCATTCCTATCTAACAATTTTCAAGTTGGCCCCATCAACTCATTGCATTGGGCGCCCTGTTTTTAGTCTTTAATTAACACCAAGATAGGAACGTCGCATGTTCATCAATTTCATTTTTATATACTCACATTAACAGAGAAAAGGCACACAAAGGGAAGGAAGGAAGGAATATATCAATATCATATACTCCATACATATAATATTAACAAAAAGAGCCCACATCCAATAGTAGAGGCAAAGAAAAAGAAAAGAAAAGAAACGCAATTAATTAATTAAGGACAGTGCTACAATAAAACTGTCATGATTAAAGTTCACTATCCCAAACACAACGCAGCAACAACATTATCTCTCTCTCTGGCCTTATCCTGTCTCTTCCCCTTCCTTTAAATAATTCCTCTCCCCACACACCTAATTAAACCAAACCCTCTTCCCTGATAAATACCATCTCAACCCATAGCCCTCTTGGACCACTCTCTGAACCTTCTTCCACATATATCAAAGATGAAGCCACACAGTAGTAACCCCCCGCCCCTTTCTCTCCCAAACGTCTCTGACGTAACGTGCGTGGACCCGAGCCGGCCGTCGCTCGTGGTGGAGAAGCTCTGCAAAACGGTGCGTTTGATCTGCTTCCTCGTACAGAACGGCTTCTCTAAGAGCAAGGTCATGCACGACGTGCACTTCGTGATGAAGCGAGGCAAGAACTTGGGGAAGACTCTGAATAACGCCGTCGTCCGACACCACGAAGCCTTGACTTGCCGATCGCGTGACTCGCATATGTCCTTCGTTTCCCCCATGGACTACCAGTTCAGCTGCAGCAGCAGTCCGCCTCGGCTTTCCTAAGCGGGCAGGCGGAAAGGCGCCTCTCCGCTCTACACGCGCCGCGAACACCATCACGCGCTCCAATATTCTCGCGTAACGCCGGCTCACAGGATCGCAGGACTGTGTCGTGGCTACGAGGACACGCTGGTGGGATCGGGTGTGGGGACTTACTCAAGAAGCCGAGTAAAGATAACGGGACCCGCTTCCTTGTTAAGCGAGGACGATGTCGTAGAGCAAGAATACCGCGTGGATAAGGCCGCAGAAGCGTTCATAGAGAGGTTTTACAGAGATTTGAGGTTGCAGAAATGGTTGGATCACTGCTGTTGATGATGACTGTGGTTGTGTGTCCACCTGGAAGTTTGTAATTGGCCAGGTTCTTATTAAGCCAATACCAATATGTATTTGAGGTCTAGTTATATGTATCTCCCCGCTCTCCTCACTGTACATTCCAGTTTCTTCCACAAATTAAACGTTAAGTTTATGTATGTACGCAGGCACGGCTTAATTTTATTGTTCCTTGTGTGTGCGCACAGTCGTCACACACACGTACGTTAAAATATTAACTAGGATTGAATGACGTCGCAGGTGGAAATGAAACCGAGTGGAGGGAGCAGCCGATGTAGAAGTAAATGCGTGCGTTTGAGAAGTAGTATTAAGAGAAGGCAGAACTAGTTTCGAGAGCACATGCGCACGTTTAGCTTTTAGAAACAAGACTATTCTATAAGAAACCCAACAAAATGAAAGAAGGGCGAAGAGAAATTATAGTAGTTACTTAATTACAGTACAATTCAAAAAGATATTATATGCATCGCTAAGATTATAAACTATATACATGCCACTAATTAGGCCCCTATTATATACTAATTAATTAATAGCCGTTTAGAAGCAAAAGAAGGAAGAGATATATAGAGGATATAATACTAGTGCTGTGTGGGCAATCGAGGAATTGAAGTCCCATCGAAATGAAAGAAAAATGTGGCCCACAACATCAATTGCTCAATTATGAGATGGGAGGCTTCGCCGCCGTATTATAATGGAGATGAACATTTCCTTTTCCCACTCCCTTCTCATCCTCTTCCTTTTATAAGTTATAGCCATTATGTATTATATGCCGTCTGTCTGTGATTTTTACTCTGTTGCAGGGAATTAAGAAATCATCCTTCTAGAATTAATCCAATCCGCTCATGCATGTTAGACATCAATCACGGAAGTTAATGTTTGATTGATGGTAACAGACTTTGCTTCTTCTTCTTTTTTACGAGATCCACTCTGATCTGCTAACGTATAGTATATCGATTGAATCCGTAAGTTTACCAATTAAGTTCCACATTTGTTATTCTGTCATTCAAATTTTGTATATTTGTATAGCGCAATATTTATGTTAGGCAAAATAATGATATAAAAAGAAAATTGATCACCTAGTCTTTATGTTTTTGGCTCAATTATGATTTAATTCCGTAAGTTTAACTCGATAGAATTTGGTCCCTCGACTTTTAGCCATTCAGTGGGTTAATTTTAACACTTTTAATTTATGACTGAGTGATTATTTAAATTAGTTGTAAGGACTAGAAGCTTAAGTTATTAAATGATAGAAATTTAAGGGGTTGAGCTGCAGTTTTATATATCTGCGTAAAATGTCTCCGTTTGGGTAATCAGCCTCCCAGTCGTACATTTTCCCTTCTTTTCCAATCATATAAGTTAAAAAAAAAAGGATTTTTGGTTCAACGATTGTTTCCATCATAAACAGTGTCGATTGGAGTCTGATTACCGAAGGTACAAAATGATGATTTTCCTCTGATGCAGTGTTTGTGACTGACTGTTCACTTTTTCTTTTTTACTGATATAATTTACTCATACCATCTTAATTATAAAATTTATTTAATTTTTTAAAAAAATCATAAAAAAATTAATTATCTTATTTTAAAATATTAAAATTTATCATTTTTTTAAAGATTTTATTTGATTTATGAACTAATATATACTATGATAAAGTACAACATATGATTAAGTAACATATTTTGTTTCTTTCACTTCTCTAAAAAAATTTAATTGGGTCTTATAATTAGGACTAGAAATAGTATAAATATCATAATATATTTACATGTAATATATACTCCCTTTAGTTCTAATTATAAAATCCAATTGATTTTTTTAAAAAAAGATTAAGAAAACCAAAAGAGTCAACTAAATCTTATAATCAGGACTGGAGATAGTATAAATATCACAACATATTTAGATATATATATATATAATCTATATAATATGATTCATACCCTTTTCAGTTATTTCCCATCAAAAGTAACTTTTAGAAAATTTCAATTAAATAAGTTTTACTTTTGCATAAGTATTTATAAGTAACTTTTGAAATTTTTGTTACAAACATAAATTAGTTATCAAATCTTACTTTTACTCAATCTTACTTTTCTAAAAACACTAATTACAATCTTTAATCCAAACACACCCTAAATCTTCTCCACCGTGAAAAAAAAAAAAACGAATCGGCCTCAATGTATTTGATTTTAAATGTTGGCGGCCGATTTGTGGGAAAACCTATGTTTGTGGCAGGCATAATGGACAGGCCTTGCTAGTTGGACCTGCGCCGATACAGGCCTTGTGAGTTTTATTGAATGGACTTTAGGCAGGCTCGATTATAAAACTGGACACTGGGCTTTATAGATCCGCTGAGATCCAGGGCTTATTTGGTACTTTGGTATAAGGTGAGGGAAGGCCTAGTGAGCGGAGAGAAATATTTTTGGAGTTGGATTTAAAAAAATAATAATAAAAGTGGAGTTAATTTTTGAGAAAATTGTAATTTGGTTCCAAGTAAAGGGTTATACGACTAAATGGTCCCACGAAATCACATAACTGCAAAAAAGTCTCATGGAAAATTGCGTAATTACAAAAAAATCTTGTAAAGTTGTCAATATTTAATATGGAATAGTTAATGACAACTCCATATTCTTAACATGGAGTTGTCATTAACAACTCCATGTTAAACATTGACAACTCTGAAACTTTTTTATAATTATGTGATTTTGCAGAATTGTTTGATTGTATAATCCCTTTCTTAGAACCAAATTGCAATTTTTCCTTAATTTTTTTAAAAGTATTTATTATTCTTCAATCTCACGCGCTTCCTTTATTAAATTTTTTTATAACCACATTTCTCTAAATTCTTAAAATTCAACTTACAAAAAAATTTCCACACCCATATATCTTGTATCAAACAAAGCCTGAGCCTTCCCTTTAGTGAGTAATCAAGAACTAAGGCCTTGTTTGGTACAAGAGACTGGTGGGCAGGGAGAGGGATTGAGACAAGGATTAGGCCATTTGTAATGTTTGGTACAATGAATTGGGATTGAGTCAGGGATCATGAATATCACAAAGGAGGGATTCATGTAAAGCCACATCCCCCCGGTTTTGCATTTTTAAGCCTGGGATTACAAAATTCGTGAATAAAAATATCATTATTTATAATATTTTTCTGTCAAAATTACCCATAG
>JBAGKO010000013.1:23097238-23118594 GCA_037177275.1 Acacia concinna
CTAACACAATTATGTTTACCCAGTTCATCAATACTAGATCTAAAGCACGCAACTAACAACTTTAATGTGACAAACTCTTAAAAGCATCTACACAACAATGTAATCTTTACATTCTTTTTATATCCCCACTTCATCATCAATACATATAAAACAAACTTTAATATAACTACATACAACAAATTAATTAAACATTTGAAATATATCCACAAAACAACACCCATTACATATATACACTTTTATTAATAGCATAGAAACTCGTCTTAACATAACAAGAAAAATGAAGATGAGCAAAATAGGAAGTTTCATCATCTAATTAATTATAAAGAGATCAAAATATCCAGTAGCTTGAACAAATTAAAAATGTCTGTATACATATAACAGTTAATAAAGTAAAACATATAACAAAATATAGCTGCAATTCAATCTTCTTCTAGGAGAAACTAGAAAAAATATCAAATTTTTGCCAAGAGAAAGGAGATTAGAACAGCACTAGCAAGTACAACACCCATGCAAGGCAATGCATTGCGCACACGCTACACAATAAGACCTAACCACAACCAACACAAACAATAAAAAAGGATGATCTGACATGGAGGAAAGGAGAAATATGTGACGGAGGAGTGGACAAGGAAGGTAGAGGACCTCGAACACCTTTGTCATATGTAAAAAATTTAGCTTTTGGAAGATTTTCGAAGTTTCAAATGAGAATCTTTGATATATTAACACAGTATGTAGGGCGGTTTTTACTCTAAAATCGTCATATATATAGTCAATGACGGTTGTTAAAATATCAACCGTCCTATATATGCCACACATCTATGACAGTTTTATAACACAACGGTCATACATAATATGACTTTTTTCTTTACTAAAAACTGGGCAATTATATGACGATTTTATACAAAAATTGTTATATATTTTTTACCTATATATAACAGTTTGTATTTAAAATCGTCATATAAGTTTTTAAAAAATTTATGATTCTCGATATATGGCAGGATTCTAGTACTTATGATATATAGAGCGTCGTATGTATATGATTATGTGGTAGTATTGGGATTGGTTGTATAATAATCAAGAGTAAAATTATAAAGGTGATAAGTTTAAAAACATAATTAATGAAGCATAAGATTTTTCTTAGTTCTAATAAAACATGTTAGAAGTGACTTATAATTAGGAGTATACGAGTAGCAAACAATAATTTTCTATTAATTTAAATTTGATGTATAAAGTTTGCTATGGGGCATTTGTTCCTACTTTTATGTTGCATCGTCCACAAAGGGGGCTCATCAAATGTAATGTTGATGGCTTGTTTAGAGAGACAACAGGTACATGTACATGAACATGTGGGGGATTTGTATATAACCATTTGAGGGCTCTTATATACAGTTCTATGTTTTGTGTAGGTCATGGGTCAGTGATTATGATAGAGGCATGGGGTATTTTGTAGGCTTTCAAGCTTGTGTGGGACAATAACCCTTCCCCGTTGAACATAGAGAGGGACAACAGAGAAGTGCTTGCGCTGATACAATGTGATATAGATGATAGTCATCCAGATTTCTTAGTAGTAATAGAGATATGTGGTTTGCTTGAAAGATCTTGGCAAGTAGAGTTGGTTCATTGTGACCGTGATTCTAATAGTGGTGTTGATGCTATTGCAGTAAAAGCTTAGAATATGGGATTTGATTTTCAGATGTTTACAACCTCATCAGACCACACATTGCATCGCATTTAGCATGATGTTGACATGTTAATGTTAGAGCCTTAACAGGCTATCTTTGTCCTTTCTTTATAAAAAAAACATTATATTCAAAACAATACCATAGAATTTGAATACTTAAATGGATGAGTTCTTTTTTATATAGGATTAAGGGTCAAAAATACCCATATGGTTTTGCCAAAAATTCATCTAGTACCATATGCATTTTGAGGGTTCAAAAATGCCTATGAACTTTATAAATGGTTTCGAAAATGCCTATGAGCTTTACAAATGCATTCAAAAATATCAATTTTGTTACCAATACTTAACGGCCATTAAGGGTCAAAGGTCAAAAATGCCCATGCGCTTTTTCTAAAGGTTCAAAAATGACGTGTTTTTACCCAAAGTTTATCCAATACTACATGCTTTATTTAAAGGTAAAAAATACCTATGTGTTTTTTTATTGATGTTGATATCCATAGATACCGGGAATGATTTGACTGTGAGACTTGTAGTTTGTGTGAGTCAGTTTGTTATAGATGTGAGTATATAAAGGTTAGTAGAGATTTTAGAGAGTATTGAGCTCGATGTGTTTTTGTTGTCTTTCCCAATATAGCTGAGTGAGAGCAAGTACGATATCTCTTTGATTGTTGCATAGATCATGTAGTGGATTTGGTCCTACTTTAAAGGGAAGTGGTTCCTAGATCCATAGAGATAAGGCCTGCCACTTTGACTAGGCATTGCTCGACTATTATCTCACCACGATCTCTCCCTTTTCCATTATGAAGGGTGCATATCCCATAATTCTTGAAGAAGTGGGTTTTTATTTTACAGAGTTAGTCAGTTGTATCAGGGTAGACTAACTGCTATAACTTGCTTTGAGCTTGTTGGGCTAAATAGTCTTATTGAGCTTGCTTGAATGATTGAGCATGTAAGACTATTTTGAGGGCCCACATTGCCAATTTTGTTACAAAAAACATATGGGTAATATTAATCATTAGATAAAGCATATGATACTAAATGAATTTTGGATAAAAATAAATGGGCATTTTTTAACATTCCAAAAAAACAAATGGATATTTTTTACCTTTAATCCTAATAAAAATTAGGGCATCCAATGTTAGGGGTGTGCAAAAAATCTCGATCCTGGTACACTCGGCCTGGCATGATCTCGGTCCTAGTTTTTATTTTTATTTTATTTTTTAAAATTAAATTATCATTTTATTTATGTATTCTTATATCTATTAATTAAGTTATCTTTTCAAAATATGTGTATAATATCTTTAATTTGAATTAAATCATATATATTGTGGTATTAAGCTTAACTATATACTATATAAAAATAATAATGAAGATAAAAATAATAACAATAAACATTATTTCTAAAATTTAGATTAATGTATGTAACTATTATGGTCTTATTAGTTGTTAAATGATTGTTTTTAATAATAAAATATAAAAAAATTATTTTATATAATTTTAAAAAAATATATAGAAATCCTGAGGCCGGGATTTTCTGGGACAGGGACTGGGATCGGGATTCATTTCTCGGTCCCGATGCCGAGAGTGGCAAATTCCGGTTCCGATCCCAGATTTGCACACCCCTATCTAATGCCACTAGGTATTGGTAACGGAATTAGCATTTTTGAATCCATTTGTAAAGCTCATGGGCTTTTTTGAACCCTCGAAAAGTATATGGTACTGAATGAACTTGTGGCAAAAACACATGGGTATTTTTGACCCTTAACCATTATATATATATAAATTGAAGGTATTTTCGTGCTTTCCTCTTTATTTTGTTAGTTCATGGACACTTTTAAACATTTATCGTTTTTTGAGTTGGGGTATTTTGGTATTTTTAGAAAAATAGAGTAGTTCCACTACAAAAAGTAACAAACGTTTACCCATTTTAATGGACATGTCATTTTTGCTCTAATTTTGAATGTTTATAAGTACTCCTATACCTAAAACAAGTCTAAGGTGTTAGACACACTTTTGATATAAGTTTGTGGGTATTTTTACACCTTAATCCAGTTAAAATTTACAATGTAGCCTGGTCAAGGTTGTTTAGAAACCTATGTCTATGAGTAGGCAAGACTGTGAGACGCGTAAAGTAGGGGTTTCAAAAAATCCCAGTCCCGGTATTCTTGACCCGGCCTCAAAATTCTAATCCCGGGAATTTTTTAGTCCCAGCTGGGATTGATATCACCCTTGAGAATTCCGAGATGATCCCCATCTTGGTTTTTATTTTTAAATTTTTTTGTCTTATAAATTAAAATTATTTTTTTATTTGTGTATTATTACACCTATTAATTAAGTTATCTTTTCAAACTATGTATATAACATATTTAGTTAGAATTAAACCACATATATTGTGATTCTAAGCTTAACTATATACTGTATAAAGATAATAATAAAGATGGAAATAATAATGATAAACATAATTTATAAACTCTAGATCAATTTATGTAATTATTATAGTCTTATTAGTTGTAAAATATATGAAAAATTTATTTAATAAAATTTAAAAAAAGAAGAAGAAAAATTGGGACGGGTATTTCTCTATCCCGATGTATCGGGATTTTTTCAAAACTGGGATTGATTTCCCGATACCGGTCCTAACCGGGGACAGGGTATGACAAATCCGGTCTCGGTGTCAGGTTTGAACACCCCCAGCGTAAAGATAGGTTGCCACTACATCTGCCAACTATGAACTGGAATACTGGGGATAATCCTGCCTTTTCCTATTCTTCAAATAAAGATTCACGATCGCTAATTCCTCCCCCTTGTTTATGGTGACTATCACATTCCTAGTAAATCATACCCCTACTTATCGTACCAGCATTTGTGCATAAGTGTTTATTTTGGGATTTAAACTCAAGATCCAAATAAATTTAACGGGACTTTATACAATTAAATAGAGTATCTTAATTGTAAACCATGCTTTATATACAACAAAACTTAAGTTAAATAAAGAAGATGATAATATTCCCCCTTTATTACAGAAGGAGTGCTCATTTGATTATGTGTAATGGACACTAAGGCATTTTTGCCTTAAAAGTTTCTTTATACGGGCAATTTTGTCATAGAAGTTTTTAAGGGTTTGATTTTACTTTGGAAGTTTCAAGGGAGCAATTTTGCCCGTGGCCGTTAACTTCGTTAATTTTAGTTGTTAGTTGACTAAATATACTGAACTAACAGTCTAGATGTCGTTCACGTTAGTTTTTAAGGTGGAAATTTGCCCAGTCCTAAATCTAACTTCAAGGAAAATGTAGTAGATAACATATAAACTTTTAGGGTAAATTTGCAGCTTAAAAAAACGTGGATGATATATGGATTGTGGACCACCAACTTAATATATTTGGTCAACTAATAATCAAAATTAACAGAGTTAATGGCAAGGGGCAAAATCGCTCCCTTCTTGAAACTTCATAAGCAAAATTGCCTCTAAAAAAACTTCTAGGACAAAATCGCCCTTATGGGGAAACTTCCATAGCAAAAATGCCATTTTACCCTTATTTTACTATTAAAGTTATTATCCCAAATACATATATTTTAACGTTTAGATTTATTTATCCAGTACATTGAAGTTTAGATTTAATTTTTCATATACACATGTGACATTGTCATGAACTTGATCCTTCTTTTTTTTTTTGGGCTGGAAAATTTCATATACTACTCCGGTCCTAAATAAAAAATTCAATTTTTTTGGAGAATTTTAAAAAAATTAACTATATTACTTTAAAGCATTTAAATGGTTCATTTTATTTCAAATGGCTTTGCTTAATTTATAAACTATGGCTAATGTAACTTTAACTCCTTCAAGTTTGACTGAATTTTGGTTTTTGTTCCTCAAATTTACTTTGTTTATAACGATTAGTCAATTTGAAAAAGACTTGATTTTGTCTTTGATAGTGTTAATTCATCTTATGTGGCACTAACATCAATGAAATAGTTTATATAACATGCTTATTAGAACAACTAGTATGATAAATGACATTATTTTAGTTAATTATAAACTAAACATTTAATTTAAAAAAAAAAAGAGGACCAAGTCTTATGTGATATCATTATAATTGACTAAAATAACGTCATTTGAAGTGTCATATGCCTTAATAAGCATGACACATATGTCACTTTACTGATATTAGTACCATATCATATAAATTAAGAAAAAGGCAAATTCAAGTCCTTTTCAAATTTTAAAGACTAACTATTATAAATAAAATAAATTTGAGGGACTAAAACTAAAATTGGGTTAAATTTGAATGACCAAAAGTTATATTAAACTTATAAACTAGTATATAATAATATAATGATACATTACATATCATATCATCAAATAACTTATTTTCTATTTTTAACCTTTTTTAAAAAAATCAATTCAACCTTATATTTAAAATATATAAGTTCTTAAGTTAATGTCACCCGTGGCGTTCATTTGCTCAAATTCCCCTTCGTAGCTCCTGCAAAGTAGTCCTCCTTACAGCACTCCATTATCTCATTTGTATTGGAACCAGATGACGATTTATAAATGTTTTAAGGTATTTGTTATTTTATTATTGCGCAAATTTAGTCGCCCAGTTTTAATATTTTTATCATCCATGTAACATAAAGTTCTATTGCGTTCGTTACTGCTTTAAGTTACATTTTTTTTATTACAGTATGAATGATATGTATGGTAAAAACTAAAAGAGATAATCCAAAATTAAATCCTTTTAAAATAATAAAATCTAAATTTAAGTCTTTAATAAATTTTGAATCGGGCCGTGAGGCTTAATTAGATGTTTTAAAATGTTGTCAAAAATTTTAATGCCCTTATTTAGTTAAAAAATCAAGTTTATTAATTTGTAAATTTTTATATGCTTTTAACCTTAAGATTTTTAATCTATAAATTTTTATATATTTTTAACCCTTACGCCATAATCAACACTTTTTTTTTTCGCTAACGAATATAAGCCTTTTTTAAAAAGTAATTTCTCTTTAACTTTAATTTTATATTATTTATCTGGGATGTATGTGAAATTATGATAAGTAGTCGTTCAACTATTTAAATCCTTCACTTAAGCTTTGAAATAAATAATTAGAATTTGTGAAATAACAAATGAGAGTATGAGACTAGATCTCCGCTAAAAAGAAGAAAGAACAAAACAAATGGAGAGAGGAAAGTTTGATGACATATTAGTTGATAAAATATTTATTTAGGTATATAAACTTTATTAGGGATTTGTTTAAAGTACATGTTTAATTTAAAATTTAGGTATTTTACATTAATTTAAATAGGTTTTCCCAAACTAAAAAGGCATCAATCTTCGCATCTTTTTGTTTAAATAACGTTTCCTAACATTTTTGCTCGCGTACTTTATACACACACTTATTTATTTATTTGTGTCAACGTACCCTTCCATAGTCCCATTTGCCACTTTCACCAAAGTAATCAGAATTTTTTTTCCTTATCAAACTCGTATTATTTTTTAAAATGTATCCAATCGTAACATTTGTTTTACTAGACAATCACAACAATTTAATCCCCTTTATTTTTAACAAAAAACCACCTTTATTTTTCAAAAAATAAGCGTTTTTAAGTAAAGGACTCCTTACACAGTAAAACATATTTCTGCAATGATTTTTTCCCCTTAATAACCCTTCATGTTTATTTAAAGTAGTCATGGCAAAATTTTTAAAGAAAAATTCAATTAAATACCATTTGAATTTCTAAAATCCATAAGGCTTACTAAATTTTGGTAAAGACAATGAGGTGATAAGAAACTAAATTTAGTTTTTTAAATATTGACGCTTTTATCAAAATATTCATTGATTATTTAAAATAAAAACAAAAAAACAAAAAAGGCATCATTGCCAGAGCACCGCCTCTGGTTAGCGACCTATCACACTCTGGCAGCCAGCAAGCCACCATTAGGCTGCTCGCCACGGCGGGGGAGGGAAGGGTGTTTTTTTTTTAGGGTTAATTTTTTTTTTAGTAAAAAAATTGCAACAAAGTTGGTGAAGGTGAGAATTGAACCTGCTTCACTTGGCTACAAAGAGGCTTATTCAACATATATATGCACAAGTAAAAAATAAAGGCATGACAATATTGATTAAATGAGTAATGAAAATGACTAAATGCATAATAAAAATGACTATTTAAATAATGACACTGACTAAAGGTGTATTAGTATTGACTTAAAAGTAATGTCACTGACTGAAGATTTAATGACATTCATCAAATGAATAATGATATTAACTAAATTCATAATAAAAATGACCAAATGAGTAATGATATTGACTAAATGAGTAATGATATTGATTAAATTTGTAATGAAATGATTAAACGAGTGGAGTCATTACTCATTTAGTTATTTTCATTATGAATTTACTTATTTAGTCAATGTTATTATTCATTTAGTTATTTCGATTACATATTTAGTTAATGTAATTACTTATTTGGTGAATGTCATTACACCTCTAATCAATGACATTACTCATTTGATGAATGACATTATACCTATAGTGAATGACATTACTTCTAAGTCCATACTAATACGCCTTTAGCCAATGTTATTAATCATTTAATCAATGCCATTAATAATTTAATTAATGTTATTATAAATTAGTCATTTTCATTATTCATTACTTATTTAATCAATGTCCTCATATATTTATTTTTACTCTACATATATTTACTTATACATATATATGTTGAAGAGGCTTTTGTGGCCACCATGGCCTTTTTGTAACTAAGTGGAGAGAGTTCGATTTCCACCCTCACCAATCTTGTTATAATTTTTTGACAAAAAAAAAACCCCTTCCCTTCCCTACCCGCTTTGGATCTCCAGCCAGTAGTGCTTTAGTGAGGGGCCATTTTTTAAAAAAAATAATTAAAGGGTATTATAATAAATGTGTTCACGTTTCAAAAACTCAATTTAACCTTTTATCACCTTAGTGTCATTTTTAAGTGTTAGCAATCTTTTTAAATTATACAAATTCATTTAGGGCCCCGTTTGATTAGATTGTATAGCCACATGCAATACGATGCAGTGCAATATAATGAGAATACAATGCAATAGGACTTACATATGTGACGTTTGGTTTGCTTTTTAATCGGGTTCAATGAGTTATTTTATAATAATATTTTAAAATAAATAAATATATGCAAAAAACTAATATACCATTAAAGTGTAAAATCCACAACTACTATATCACTAAAACAATAAAGGCCACAACTGCTCATTCTCAATTTACTTTTGACCAGGGTTATTCAAGAAATTTTGATCCTGGTGCTCTTAACCTAGTTCCAGGATTTTAATCTTAAGAATTTCCTGGTCCCGGTTAGAATTAGGACCGAGATCAGCCTTGGTGATCTCGGCCAGGGCTAGGACTTTTGGTGACCCGGGTCTAATTTTGGTCTAGGTTTTACTATTTATTTTATTTTATTAATTAAATGATAATTTTATTTGTGTATTCTTACTCATATTATTGAAGTTATATTTTCTAAGTATGTATATAACATCTTTAGTTGGAGTTAAACTGCATGTATTGAGATGTTAAGTTTAACTATATACTGTATAAAAATAATAATGAAGATAAAAATTATAATAATAAACATTATTTCTAAATTTGAGATTAATTTATGTAATTATTATAGCTTTATTAATTGTTAAATGATTATTTTAAAAAATAAAATATGAAAATTTTATTTAATATAAATATTTTTTAAAAAAACTGAGAAATCTCGATCTCATCTTGGCCTGGGACCAAATCAAGCCAAGACAGGGATCAAGATGCAATTTTGTTTTTTCATTATATTACTAAAGTTAAAATTGAGATTTCATAATCAGGGGCGTGTGGTAGAGCGGTAGGGGCTCTTCCACCCTTAACCTTGGTGCCTTGGGTATGGAGCAGCGTTAAATCTTCTGCCCAGCTGTCCTTCCCATAGAGGAACCCACAATGAGCGGAGGATTAGTCTTTGGCCTACCGGGCTGGGGGAAACCTTACGAAAGCAAAAAAAATTGAGATTTCATTAATAATTGCATGAGTATAATGAGTATTCATAAGGGTCCCTATGAATAAATATTACCAAAACATGTTCAATCTATTTTACCATTACAATCTATATTACTATAAAAAAAGTCCAACTAAACATACCATCTATAGTACTGCAATAAAGATTACTATCCAATGCAATCTAAAGATTAGTATTTAATGCAATCTAATCAAATAGGTTGTAAGTAATTAATTGAAGTTTTTCCAAGTTTCTATATAACGTTATCAAAATTATTTTTCTTAAATTTAAACAAACAAGGCCCAAGCAGGAACTATCTATTTATTTTCTGAGTGTTATAGGTATTTAATTTAATTTAGTTTATTATTAAACAAAAACAGAGTGATGCTCATGTCTTTCTCTCAAGCTATCGCCACTGTGTGTCTATCTCTCTCTCCAAGAAATCTAGAATCATCTGCTTTTCAATTCCCTCCACAGATCTCTCGTCGAACTGTAAATTTTTTTTTTTGCCCGTCTCTCCACCCACCAGCTGCCATTCTCTATCGTCCATTCTTCATCGACTCTTCTTTACCCAAGCCGCGCGGATCCCTGCACCGCCGATGATTCTGAAGCCTTGATGAATTTTCACGCAGGGCTCTCTTTCTTCATGGGCGAACTGCCTTACGATGCCTGAACTGCGTAGCAGAGCTCGCAGGAACCGGGCATTACATAACCCAATCCCCAATCCGATTACCCAACCCCAAAAGCCGACGGTAAGAACTCGCCAGAGGAGGAGAACCAACGTGCAGAACAGGGAGAATCCGCAGCTGAAGAACACGATCGATGTTGATGAAACTGAATATATTGTGAGCAGGGACCTTGGTGACATTCCTGAAACGAGGACGTTGGAAGATAAGGAAGCAAAAGAACAAGGACAAGCGCCAGACGCAAAGCTTAGGGTTTTGAGGGAGAAAGTTGGGGATAGAGCCATGGATGATTACGATAGTGGTGGTCAGAGTCCCGATAAGGCTCCGGCTGCCGAAGACGAGGGCTGCACCGCTCCGTTACCTGAGAAGGTGGTTTGATTTCTTGAATTTGTTTCGGTTTGATTCCTTTGTTTTCTTTTCCTTCGTTTGATGATAAAGATCAAATAAAATATTCCTTTCTCACATAATATGAGGCTTGACACGGCTCGGATGAGTTATAGCTCCAAAAGATTAGTGAGACCTGCCTTGTTCACTGGCTTTTCCGACCCTACGTGGCAGCTTTTCTCTATCTTGGTGGGGTTTGTTGTTATTGGATTTTGAGTGCTTTCCCCAGCATATCTGCCATAAGCTTCAGTGAAAAGGATTTTATTTCTCAGTTTATTCACCCTTTTTAATATATGCGAAGACGTTTCACTGCTCTTTGCCTGTTCCTCATTGTTCTTACTTTACAATTGTGGTTGTTTTTTTTTTTTGGGGGGCGGGTGGTGTGATATTTCACCTTATGTATGCCTGTGGCCTGCTTTGAATGAAATCCGAGACTATGGTTTTGTTACTCTGGTGAGTGGCTCTACGACCCAGATGGTATGGTAAGCAGAGCCTTGGCTGTTGATTTCTCTCCTGTCATGACATTGTTAATTTCTTAGTTACCCAATAATTTAGTTGCAAATCAATTTTCAGAAGTGTTCTGATATTTTGTATAGAAAGATAAATCGATCATTTGGTCTCTTTATGACAGGTCCAGGTTGGTGGTTCACCAACATACAGAATTGATAGAAAATTGGGAAAAGGAGGATTTGGACAAGTCTATGTTGGCAGGCGTGTCAGTGCAACAAATCCCACTGAACTGACTGGTCCTGGAGCCGTAGAGGTGTGGCATCAGTGGTTCCATTTGATCTTAGGGCATGTTTTACTGAGTCTTTTGGGCTTCTTTATCATTTATGTGTTGCCTAATTCTTTCAGGTGGCCTTAAAGTTTGAGCACAGAAGCAGTAAAGGCTGCAACTACGGACCGCCATATGAGTGGCAAGTCTACAAGTAAGTTATAAATCTTTTTCCCCCCCACAGTATTGGTTTTCCTTACCTTTTTTCTCATTTACTGATAATGTCTTAATTATCCTTATAGCGTGTTGGGTGGTAGTCACGGTGTTCCAAGAGTTCATTATAAGGGGAGGCAAGGTGATTATTATATTATGGTATGTACAGTGAAATTTTCTATGAAGGGTTATCGTGTCTTTTGTCTATGAATGCGTTTGTAACTTGGCTTTCATAACAGGTAATGGATATGCTTGGCCCTAGTCTATGGGATGTGTGGAATAACAACTCTCATGCGTAAGTATCTCTGCAATTGTAGTAAAGTAGATAGCATCTCAATTTTTTTTTAAATGTGTAAAGGATATTGCTTATCTTACCTTCACTCCTCTTGTTGGTTTTCACTTTTCAGGATGTCTATAGATATGGTAGCTTGTATTGCCATTGAGGCAATATCCATATTAGAGAAGATGCATTCTAGAGGGTAATGCTCATCTTATGATTCATGTTATTGATTCTCGTATGGTATTTTATTGACTTCAATTTTCCAAGAATGTGGTATGATGGTGCAAAAAATATTACAGCTATGTGCATGGTGATGTAAAACCTGAGAACTTCTTGCTTGGCCCCCCTGGAACTTCTGACGAGAAGAAGCTGTTTCTTGTTGATCTGGGATTAGGTAAATGCACAATCTCCTCAAATCTTGGTACTTTTATCGGAAATGATGATGCTGAATTTCTTATGATTGCAGCAACCAGATGGCGTGATAATTCAACGGGCCTTCATGTTGAGTATGATCAACGTCCAGATGTATTTAGGTAGATTATAATCTAGTTTTTGCTCAATATGCCTAGTGAACATTGGGCTTCTCGGCTTCTTTTTTATTTCGTGTCGTATTCTTGTCACAGGGGGACGGTACGATATGCTAGTGTGCATGCTCATCTTGGTAGAACTGGCAGCAGAAGAGATGACTTGGAATCTCTTGCTTATACACTGATCTTCCTTCTTCGTGGTCGGCTTCCGTGGCAAGGATATCAGGTCAGTATTGTGTGTAATCGCATAGTTACCTGGGGGGATAATATGGCCATGTTCTCATATTATTGCATGTTGCAGGGAGAAAACAAAGGATTTCTTGTCTGCAAGAAGAAGATGGCCACATCCCCAGAAACTTTGTGCTGTTTTTGTCCTGCGCCCTTCCGACAGTTTGTTGAGTATGTTGTGAATTTGAAGTTTGACGAAGAACCAAATTATGCAAAGTACATCTCCCTTTTTGATGGAATTGTTGGTCCAAATCCAGACATCAGGCCAATAAATACTGAGGGTGCTCAGAAAGTACTATTCTGATAACGATGTTCTGTATTTCACTGGTCACTGGTACAGTTTGCCTGACTTTCACACATTTCTTTTGTTCTTGTATGTAGCTTATATTTCAGGTTGGTCATAAGAGAGGACGATTGACCATAGAAGATGATGATGATGAACAACCAAAGAAGAAGGTTAGAATGGGAATGCCAGCAACTCAATGGATCAGTGTCTACAATGCTCGTCGACCTATGAAGCAAAGGTTTTTTCTTCCCTCCTCTTTCTTTTCCCTTAAAACTGATTAATCTGTTGTGTCTTTTGAAAGGTTGGAGGTTGAAGTTTTCATTTGGTGGTTTAGGTATCATTACAATGTGGCAGACATGCGCCTGTCCCAACACATTGAGAAAGGAAATGAGGATGGGTTATTTATCAGTAGTGTGGCTTCTTGTTCCAATCTTTGGGCACTTATTATGGATGCTGGCACTGGTTTCTCTTCACAAGTTTATGAACTCTCACCCTATTTTCTTCACAAGGTTGGATGAGTTGCATTTCAGCTGGCAGTTCTTCTAGCTGCTAATATAGGACCTTTTTATATTTGATGTTTAAAATTATGTCATATTCAACTTTTACTGTATGGTTGTTGCAAGATTTATGTACTGTTCTCATTTTTATAGGAATGGATTATGGAACAATGGGAAAAAAATTATTATATCAGTGCTATAGCTGGGGCTAATAATGGAAGCTCACTGGTTGTAATGTCTAAAGGTTTGTTCTTCTGGTTGTGTGTCAGGTGCATGTGTAATGGATTTGATAACATGTTTAGCTTAATTTGGTATGTATTTTCATGTTTAAATGACTGTTTTCACCTCTGGTTGGTTTGGCTCTCAGGGACCCAGTACTTGCAGCAGTCCTATAAAGTCAGTGATTCATTTCCATTCAAGTGGATTAATAAAAAATGGAGAGAGGGCTTTTATGTCACTGCCATGGCAACTGCTGGAAGTAGATGGGCAATTGTCATGTCCCGTGGTGCTGGATTTTCGGATCAGGTCTTACTCATGGATTTTAAATACTTCATTAGTTAAAGATCTTTGGGTGCTTAAAATCATATTTGATATGCCTATATTGAACTTTTTAAAATAATTGGCAGGTTGTGGAACTTGATTTCTTGTATCCCAGTGAAGGTATTCATCGGAGGTGGGATCACGGTTACCGCATCACATCTACTGCTGCAACATGGGACCAAGCTGCTTTTGTTCTTAGCGTCCCTAGGAGAAAACCAGCTGATGAAACTCAAGAGACGCTTCGTACATCTGCTTTCCCTAGTACTCATGTCAAGGTTATTTTTGACTCCTGGATTTACGGTATCCATTGTCATTTCATAATGTTAGATACTTACACTTGGTATGTTACTTATACAGGAAAAGTGGGCCAAGAACTTGTATATAGCATCTATTTGTTATGGGAGAACAGTTTCATGAGCTGCTGAAGGTCTTCAGAGATTCTAGTTGATGCTGATTGGCCTGTTACAGCCAGATGTGATCTGAAGATTTGCTCTGACAATTTTGAACAAATGTCGTACAGCATTGATGTATGCTAAACCTCTCTTTATGGTCGCCATCACATATCATTTGATACAATAGCTGTGCACTGTTATGAGCTAAATTAGACCTTTCATTTCCATTGGGATGAGTCTTGGTAAAAAATTGTATAGATTTGAACGATAATTACTTTGTTGAAGGCACTTGCACAGTTCAGGTTTTTAATTATTGAAGGCATTTTTGTGAAAATGCACCTGATTTTCCAGTGAAAACTGGACACACTTAGCAGTTTAGGCTTGTCTGTAGCTGTTTTTGTCCCTTCCTCTTAAAGCTCCTCTTTAACCTCATGTCTGAAATTTGACCTTATGACAGAGTTGTGTACTCTGGCCAGTTTGTAATTGATTATTATGATCACTATATTATTATTTTGTCATTAACTGCCATTGTAGTTTATAGTCAGTCACCTCCTCTGGGGGTTCATTTGATGAAGTGTTATTGATATTAATTTGATTGAAACAAATGTTAAGGGTGGTTTAATCTTAATCTCATCTCAAATTATGCCGATTTCTCTTTTTTAGTTGCAGTACAGCTGTGATACTGAGCATCAAACTGGATTAAGCATTTCTGGTCTCAGTCTATTTTCTATTACATTTATCTTGACCATTTCAGTGTGGAAAGTCAAGGTATGAACACGGGTACATCTATGTTAGCTTCATGGTGTCTCAGAAAAGGAGCTATGTAAGCATCTGCATATGTTCTAGCTGTGGCGAATCATAACCGTTCATCTGCTGCCTATTTGACCCTGACAGTGTCACGCTTCTGCTCTAACTATTGTTTGCTTCCAGTCTCAATCTTCAATGCCTCTTGGCCTGTCAGTCTGCATGGCTGGGTGCTTGTTTTGTCTGGCTCTTGCCATTAAACGAGGCAATTTGCAGTTTGGGTTCTGATAAGTTGCTATCTCGGAGGTCTGACTAAGGTGACAAAAACGTATAGCTGTGATTGTGTTTATCATCAGTTACTTGAACATCTGCAGCAGGTATAGATTTCTGCATCTATTTTTATTCAATTCCTCCAAAATACTGTTGTGTAGCTGAGAAGTTTTCTACGTTGTTTCAGATGTGCCCATGATTGTTAGATCATTTGGCCTGATGTCACCTCTGTAGTGCTCCTGACATTGGGGTATTAATTATTTGCCTCTTTCCAACTTTTGTTTGCCATTGGTTGTTACCTAATTACTGTCTCTCTCGTGCTGAACAGAAATTATGGCTCTCATGGCGTCTCATGGTTATCGAGTTCTATGCTGGACTGACATTTTTGGGGGCATTTTAATGTATGCCATTGCTGCCCCCTTTTAAGCAGTTTTGAGATTTCCCCCGTTTTATTAGAAGTGGGAGTTAAAATTTTTTCTTTGAACCCCGGGAGGGTTGTAAGCAAGCTGCATTTTGAGATTTTAAATTGTCAGAAATTCGTATGAAATTTAGTAACAGCTACACCTAGTAACATCTGGCTTGTTAAGGTTTAGCCCAAGCATGATTTGATGGCCGTTGTGCTTCCATGAGACTCGCGAGTACTGACGGATCTTTTAAAGTTGGCCCACATTCATGCTAGTCTATTCTTGATAAAAGCCGTTCCTTTGCGGACGCAAGTAAAATGGGCTCTGATCCCTTGAGATTAATATTTTTGATTGTTGATGACATCAGAATTTTTTTCAGAAAGACAAATGAAAGTATACGGTGTGTCGACCATGAAGATTTGTGGTAAAAAAATTTTTGGGATATTTTTTCACCAAAGTTACATACTTCGAGGGTAGCCTCGTTTTCTTGGCACGACTAACTCACGTATTAGATCACTCGCCTGGATTTGACACGCGGCTTCCTGTTTCACGCTTCCGGGGTGCCTCAAAAAGCTGAACTCGCTCCTGGGAAACGTCAAGTACTTTAACATGGTTTTGTTGGCAAAAAAAAAAACCTTTAACATGGTTTTGTGCTCATTCTTTCGTGAGTTGCGATGGTTTGGTAAGTCACTGCAAAGGTGGTTTTTACCCCATTCAAAGCTTGGTTGTAGCTGAACATGGACCCGCGATGCATAAGAACGCCTTGGCTACTCGTTCTTGGAACGTTTTTGTGGTCTCTTTGGAACCATAGGAATAAATGTATTTTTGCAAATGATTCTGAGGCTGTCATTTTGTCTGTTCGCGCAATTGTTTCTCACCTCACGATACCCACGCCTAGTTGCAGTTGGTCGAGCCTTGTAAATATTCATTGGGCTAAAGAGCAATTTACACTCAACATTTTTAGGAAGGAGCAATTTTAATCCAAATATCTCCAATGTTTTTAAGGAGGAGCAATTTTAGTCCCAACGTTATTTATTTAGAACAATTTATACCCTCACTAACAGGTCTGTTCAGTTTAACTGTTAATTGGGGTGTGTTAACCAATGATAAAGCTATATAATTGACAAGGTAAATTAAATAATATGATATGTTATGTCATTTGACTGAAATTAAATTCTATTTTTTTTTAAAAAAGAAAATCAATCTGTTGATTGTCGAAAACAGGTGCCTTAATTTAGTCACAGCGTATTATTTAATCACCTCATCAGTTATATGGCCTTATTATTGATCAATACACTCCAGTTAACAGTTAAACTGAACAGATATGTTAATAAGGGTATGAATTGCTCAAAATAAATAGCTTTAGGACTAAAATTGAGCTAAAAAAACATTAGGATTAAAATTACTCTTCCTTAAAAACTATAGGGGGTAAATTGCACTCTAACCCATACTGTGTGCCAATATATTTTCCTTTCTACTCAAAAAGAGGAAGGTAGTCTTCCAGCATGTTGAGATGGTCAGTTCGTGATATTTTTCAACCTGAATGTGTTTATTTATCTATTTAACGCAACATTGATGGAACCGCCACCCGCCAGTTATATTATCAAATTCCGATCGAAGACAATTAATTAGCTACTGTGAAATCATTTTGTTTTCTCATGGATGGTCAAGCGGAATCGTAAGAAAAAAAATTAAGGATTCATTCATGGGGCCCGCCGTTCCAGGAATAAAAAATGATCGAGCAATAAAAGAAGGTCTGAACGATAAGAACATCAGATGGATTCCCACCGACACACATGATGATATCAGAATGAAGATTAGTTTGAAAACAAAATGGCAAATTGGTTTGAATTTGCGTGGAGGAAGGAAGCAATGAAATGAAAGCATCCGTTGCGTAAATAAAACTCAAAAAAGAATTGGTTAGGTGCCCGCCAAAAGAAAAAGAGTGAGTTGAGTATTCACGACTACGCCCTCAACCTCCTCAAAAATCCATGGGCACCGCCATTCTCCGATCCCTTTCCAATTCTATGCCAAGATGGTGTGTAAAAACAATAACATGTCTCACCAATCGCCTTTTAGCTTTTCAAATCTGACCACAGATTAAGGTTTACCCACAGATATGAGTGCGAGTGGGCCTCTCTTCTATTTAGAACAACATATGGCCCACTTCCATACAATTTACTTCAGATTAGGATGGGCTTGTAATTACTTAGTACCAGTATGAACCAAGATTCACCCTCCTATCTAAACTTTATGTTTATCAATGTCCACACAGACATTTTTTTTTTGTCTAGAGAGTTGAATTTGATTCTAAATAATTTTCATAATTTGTCTATTTCTTTCTAATCTACTCATATTGATGATTGATGATGCTCATTTAGTAATAATTAAAGAAGGGAAAGAATACGAGGATTAAGAAAGATGACGAAGAGTGTTTTAAAAAATATATGCCGTATTAACAAACTTAATTAATTTTATTAATCTAATTAAATTATGTAATAATATTTTATATTAAGGATAAGGGAGTAATTTTATATTTAGGAATCAGAATCGCTGAGTCGCATAATGAAGCGAAGGTGGGAGAAGAAGCAGAGAAGCATCATTCAACGCCAATGTCTGACCGCATGAACACAGCCAAACGCGGATACATGTATTTAATCGTCAAAAGTTTTTTTTTTTTTTTAAGATGTGGGAAAAGTATACGTAAGAATTGGTAAAAGCTTTCCAGAAGGCAGAATGTGAAGTCCGTAGCCCACTATTTGAGTCCTCGCTCCCCAATTCCCATCTTGACTTAGAAGGGAATCCCATGTTGTTGTTAGCTGTGCAGGATTGACTTCCAGAATACGAGGAAAATCTACACGTCCCCTCCAATATGATGTCGTTGAACAGTCACAAACGTACCATACTGGTAACACGCTCACCATTCCATACAATTTTTTTCCGCCCTATCGCTCTTCCTTTCCAAATCAAAAAGGCGATTAAAGCTTTGAAAGACGGTGAATCATCCATACCTACCAACAACTAGTTCTGCTTTTATTTTATTAGGCCTTATCCACCACGTGCCTCTGCCATTCCACGTTCTAACCATTCTCGCATTTACATCCAATTAACACTACTATATATATAACCATTGCGATCTCGTTTGCCACACCATTCCTGCTTATTCGTTTTTCATAAGCTTTGTTTTGTGTAACACCAGAAGAGGTGAACGATTCTTTCTTTCTGAAGCTGTAAAGCACTATTCCGTCTTAGAATTTTCGACATTTCGTTGTTTAGGTGTGAGTGGTTTTGGCGTTACTGTTTCGTTAAGTGAATCTCATCTCACTGCTGAGCATTGATAACTGCAGAAACAGGTTTTGTGCGGGAGAGAAGGGAGAAAATTCGTGGAATTGATGTCGAGCAACTTGAAGGAGATGAGAAACGGCAGCGTTTCAGAGGATGGCCTGAAAGGTCTCGGAGGTGGCGTTCGGGACTCCTACGGCGAGGATAGTGCCACGGAGGACCAGCTTATCACTCCCCGGACTTTTTCAGTTGCCAGGTGTGATGGCAGCAAGCTATAAATTGTGTTTTTTTATATTCTATTTTGTTAGCTATGAAGAAGGATGATGACAGTTTAAAAAAGACGAGAATTCTGCATCACTTCCTGTTGATTCTGCTAATATTTTAGTCTTTCACCTCAGTGTTTTTGGATCTCTGCTTTACTGTTTTACGTGATGTCATGATTTGCCAGGCTACTAGACTTGACTTCGATCTCATCCACTTCATTTGAATTTGTTTTTGCCAAGTTTCGATGAATTCCGTTTTGTTTTTTAAGAATTAGGCTTGGCGGAGGAAACAAAAGAGGGACCCCCGATGAATTAATAAAATATAAAATGAATGCTAATAAAATATGCTTTGTGTTACAGTGGATGCACTTTGCTGCGTGATCCACGCTACAACAAAGGACTTGCCTTCACTGAGAAAGAAAGAGATGCTCATTACCTGCGTGGCCTTTTGCCTCCAGCTGTCCTCTCTCAAGAGCTTCAGGTTACTTATATTACGTTGCTAACCTCACATGAACTTTTCTTATTGCCCCGGCACTTACGATTGTTTACCTTCTTCTTCTTTTTTTGTGTGGCTATTTAACCTTTTTATTATGATTGTTAAACAGGAAGAGAGGTTGATGCACAATCTTCGCCAGTATGATGTTCCTCTGCACAGATATACGGCCTTGATGGATCTTCAGGTACTAGCTGGCTTCTTGCTCTTGTGGCCGCTTTTCTACTCAACCACTTATACTTGGTGCTCAGTAGCATCAAAGTTATCACCTTCTCTCACTGTTTCTATTCTAACAGGAGAGGAATGAAAAGCTGTTTTACAAGCTTTTGATCGATAATGTTGAGGAACTTCTCCCTATTGTTTACACTCCTACTGTTGGAGAAGCCTGCCAGAAATATGGAAGCATTTTTAGGCGTCCTCAGGGTCTCTATATCAGTTTGAAAGAGAAGTATGCTTTTGATGCCACTCTTCTTTCTTTCTTTGTTTCCCTCTGCTTATAATTTCAGAAAATACTGAGTGATTGAGTTCTTCAGAGGCAAGATCCTTGACGTATTGAAAAACTGGGGAGAAAAGAGCATTCAAGTTATTGTTGTGACTGATGGTGAGCGTATTTTGGGACTTGGAGATCTTGGTTGCCAGGTATCTATTGATTTGGTTCCTATTTCTGTATAATCTTCGAATCTTTTCTCAGCTGACATATAATGGCTTTAACTCTTCTGATAGGGCATGGGCATTCCTGTTGGGAAACTCTCTCTCTATACAGCATTAGGAGGTGTTCGCCCTTCAACAGTAAGTAGTAGTATCATATGAATTCTTTTTTCCTGTTTCTCACGCATGTAACTTTCTTTTAACTCTTGATTAATGTCAATATGGATCCATAATTTACAGTGCTTACCAATAACTATTGACGTTGGTACAAACAATGAGAAGTTACTGAATGATGAGTTTTACATTGGGCTTAGGCAAAAGAGGGCAACTGGAAAGGTCTGGTTATTTCTCTTTCAGTAATGCACCGTTTAGTTGTTTTTTGATCCCTATATAGAGTAAGAAGTATTCAAGTAAATATAAACGTAACATTTGTTCATTGTGGTTTAGGAATATGACGAACTTCTAGATGAGTTCATGCAAGCTGTTAAACAAAACTATGGGGAGAAAGTCTTAATACAGGTTACAGATCTGCTTCAACATGTTCATCTGATTTTAATTATCTTTGCTTGATTATATTGTTTCGCCAACATTTATCATTCTTTTTCAGTTCGAAGATTTTGCAAATCATAATGCGTTTGATCTGCTGGCAAAATACAACTCATCTCATCTTGTCTTTAATGATGATATACAGGTACATGGAAGACAGCTAGTGACTCTATGCACAGTCCCCTTTAAATTTATGATTGACTGACTTTGATTTTCGGTTTAATTCAGGGTACAGCATCCGTCGTATTAGCAGGACT
>JBAGKO010000013.1:23121133-23139316 GCA_037177275.1 Acacia concinna
TTGAGGAGTACGTAGGTATTCATAAAGATGAGATTACGAGGAAAAACCCCAACAAAGCACCTATTGGTATGCCAAAAACACAATAAACAGTTTACATCATGGTTGAAGAAGCACATAGATGACTTGTACAATGATGATCCTAATTTAGTACCAGAGAAAGTAAAGTTCTTGTCCTGTAGCCCAAGCATACATGTGCATTCTTTCTCTAGTTATGCGATAAATAGATACACATTATACACTAGAGATCAAGATGCCAAAAGAAAAATGTAAAATAGTGGGGTTACTGTTTGATTTGACACAACCTTAGCCTCCTCAAGGTCAAATACAAAATTTTACCATGAATTAAAATGCAATATAGTGCAATTAACTCGAGATCATTCTCTTATCAAGTAGCCTTTATTTTAAATTCCCTAAATTAAACTAAGTGTTAAAAACATTGTTAGAAAGGGGGTTTGAAATTGGTTTTCTTTCTCTAAATTAAAATGCATAAAAATAAAGCTAGTTCTAATATTTTGTGGATTTTCTGTTTTTTAGAAAACAATAAAGAAATGATTTGGATAAAAGGGATTATAAAATGAAATGAGTATTGGTAGCAAAATAGTGGTTTTCTTAGCTTCCTAAAATAATTTGGGAGTTAATTTTACATCAAGTCATATTGAAAACTTTAAGCAATCGCATTGAGTCTAATCTACCTAATTAATGACTAATCCTACAATAGCATTCTCTTAGATAAATTGTTAAAAACCACTTGATGTATGTTTGAAAATCATTTTAATGCACTTGATTCCTCTTAATGAGAGCACAATCGCGACACTCAATTTGAATTAAATCCATCACACACACTAGTAATCACATAGAATACATAATATCATCAATTCAAAGGAAATAGGTTCAACATAAAATCCAAGTACACTAATACAAAATCCAACACAAGAGTAATTCAATCCAACATAGACAATTTAACACTCATTTAAGTCTTACAATCATGTACCAATCTAGAATTAATTCAACCAACAAAATATAATACATGAATTGAGCTAATGGAAAATTAATGAACTCCCCTTTGTAGCACATTGAAGCTCTAGCAATCAATTTTCACCACCAAGACTCAAAGGAAAATCAGCCACCTATAGCCACGGTCAAAACAGCTTGAATCCAACTTCGAAAATCCATGAGAATGAGAGAATGATTAAAATAATGGAGAGAGATAATGGTTCTGTGAGAGGCCGTAGGAAACAGGGAATGATATGGAATGAGGTGAATGGGAAATGGAATAAAGAGAATGGGAAATGTCTGGTTTAGTAATGGAACAAATGGGAATGAAGATGATGGTGATGAGAAAAAGAGATGGGTCGAAAGTGAAGGTGAAAATGGATGAAAGACAGAGGTGAGTTGCAGGTGGTAAATGAGGATGGTTACGGTGGAGACAAAGAGGTAGGTTGCGGTGGTTGTTGATGGTTCACGATGGAGACTGGGTAATCACAGTGATTTACGGTGGAAGTAAACATACATGATAGTGGTTGGAAGTTGGGTAGTTCAGAGTTGGTGGTTGCCAAAAATGGTGATGGCTGAGGGTGATTGTTGCTTAACAAGGGGAAGAGATGAAGGATCCAAGGTGGAGTCTGAGAATGGGTAGAGGTGAGGGTAAGAGCAGGTGCCAAAATGGAAGAGTGAGGGAGCTAAAGAATGCAAATCTGGTGGAGGCTAGTCGGAGGTGACAATGAGGGGGTGATTGGAGATGGTCTCTCCCTCAAACTCACGACCTCCCTTTTCTGCAGCAAAACCCACAGCTCTCTCTACTCTTTAGTGAAACTCGCGACTTCCCCCATTTCTTCAGTTGCGACCCTCTTTCACACATTGCAGCTGCTTCTTTTTCTCATCCAAAAAAAAAAACGCGCAGCCCGTGATTCTCTCCTTTACCTCCAGCTCACAGCCGATGGACCAATTGAATACCCTATTTTCCAAAGTCAAAACGTTGAGTTTTGACAAGGGACTAAAGTGAAATATTTTCAATGGTTTGTGGAGGGACTGAAATGCAATTTATTCCTTTTTTTCATTCTTCAAATACCTACAATGCAAAATTATCTAATAGGTAGAATCAAAAGTCCAATAAAATCATTTGCACGAATAATTAACAAATTATGAAAATTTAATCTTTAATTGAACTTAATTTAATAGCGTTTTTCTTTTCCCAAAATTCATGCTTAATCATGCAATAATAACCTAAGAAATCCATCAAATTTCTCAAATTAATTATGAAAAATAATGTTAAAATATGGTTAAATCAAGATGTAGTATATTAGTTCATAAGTCAAACAACACAGTTTAAAGAAAAATAATAAATTTTAATATGTTAAAGTAATGTAATTATTTTGATTATGATTTTTTTTAAAAAAAGTTAACAGGGTCTTATAATTAAGACTGGAGAGATTATAGCGTAATATTATATTATATATCAGTTTATAAATTAGATAAAGTAGTTTGAAGAAAATTAAATGAATTTATATGCTTTAAAATACTTAAATTATATTTATTAGATTTTAAAAAGAACTATTGCCATTGTTAAAAAAATTAACTAAGTTTTATATTTAAGATTAGCGTGAATACTGAATTTTTTTTTTTGGCCGGGCGGAGATCTATTGGCAAGGTAATAAACGACTTGCAGTATACCAGCCGTTGTAAGAGCATTGTATCCTTTGACGCGATTAGGGGTACTGTCGTATAGTATGATCGAAATTCAAAACCACAAGTCTCGTAGTCTTGAGAGTTGAGATGCATTCGATAAAACTAAGCTGAAGAGGGCCGGTGACGCAAGATGGGTGGCGCGGTTCTTTCTCAAATCCTGACTCTCTCATCTTCATCTCCGCACTTTGTTCCTTCACTGTACACACCAACTCTCTCCTATCCTCATTGTATCCTTCTTCACCAGCTCACAAATGTGGCTTTTATTTTTTGATATTGACTGGCAATTAGCAGGTCGTGTATTGCGCCGAGGTTCTTGAAGGCACCTACTACGAACCACCTTCGTTTTCGTCGTCCACTTATATCTAGTGGCGCGTGCGTCCGCTGTTATTCTAGCATTTCATCTGCTTCAGAGACTTCCCCGACCTCTGCAAAGTAATCATAACTATTCTTCTTCCAGTCAGTGTTCATTGAGTCCAAAATTGTCTTTTTTGTATTATACTTGATCCCTTATACCATTGATCAATTATTCAATATAGTGGGGGTCTCGCTGTGGGTACATTATGATTCGTATACTGGAGTAAGTATTGGGAATATGTTACTGTTCCTAAATGCCAACCACTTAGATTGACTGTATAACATTACTGCATGAAGACTTTGAATTCCCTAGTTATCTCGGCACTTGTATGCAGATTTTTGCTGTCTTTTGCTGCCTTTTATCTTGGACTTGGAATACACCTTTTTCAGTTATGTTTATGTAACTTCCCTTTGACAGGAAACGGGTAGTGTCAGGAGTTCAACCTACAGGATCTATCCACCTTGGGAATTATCTTGGTGCCATAAAGAATTGGATTGGACTTCAGGTTGATGATGAGTTGATCTTCTTTCTTGACGTTATTGCAAATTGAATAACCTCAAACCTGGACTTGTATATAATTATTCTTTTAAACCTGGCTTCTGTATTCCGTATAAGACCAAATAAATCAGTCGACACTAATTTTGACTTTCATAATTCTGACCTTTTACTCTTTCATTTCTACCTTGGAATCCCACACAAACACGTTTAGGCATTAAAAAACCACTTTTAATATCGTGGCATGTTCTAGTTCCTCTGCATTGAAAGTTAAGGCTCAAGGAAATGACTTACACGATGCATATATATAGCTTTCTACACGTGTAGAACAATAGCATGCCCAACTCAACTTGCTAAGAGCCAAATAAATGTCTGCTCTGTGCCCCACATGACTGCTAAAGATTTTTCTGTCCAGTGAGAGACATGCCCATATATATATATATTGTGTTGTAAATCAATGGTATATCTAGTGAAAAAATTAGATCATTGATCAGAATACTGCAATGGTGAATACATGGCACTTGTTTGTTTGGATTCTCAATTTGAGGTGCTATGGGTTAACATTATGGAGATTGCTAATCAAGCACACATTTATTCCTAGTTGTTGGTCATCACTCACCCCTTAGCTACAAACAAGAGTTCATCGATTATATACATGGGCAGCCCAATGTACAAGGTTCCCATCAAGTGGGATTTGGGGAGGGATAGATGTATACAACCTTACCCCACAATCGGTTGTATATAAGTGTTAATTGAATTTAGTATGAAGCAACAATTGATTGATTTAATTCATGGATTTTGTGTGACTTGGTAATATATGATATTTCTTTGATTATGCAGGATACCTATGATACATTTTACTTCATCGTGGACCTGCATGCGGTATTTCCTCCATATTTCTTCTACATAAGCTTTTAAAGTTTTAGGCTTGCTGTTCTCCCCCCCACATTTTGTAGTTAAAACTCCAGCTCAGAGTTCATATAAGTGCAGATTAGGTGGAAAATCTCTTCCGAAATATCATCTATATTAGATAGCAAATAAGTCTTCAACTATTGCCTGTGATATCCTAAGCTTTGCAAATATTTTGGTAAGATCAATTGATATCGATTAAAGATGAGTTCAATCTTTAGATAGATATTGTACTATCTCTTACTTTTGTCAATTTGGAATGTGGACTATGGCCTTCTCTTTGCAGCGCGCATGCACATTTTGAGTTTAGTGAAATAGTTGAGACACTATTAGTGGAAAAAAAAGGATAATTAAATTCATGATTTTTACTTTCTGTCTGTGCTGTTTCTGAGCTTTAGTTGGTTTTGTACTACCCCAACAATGGACTTGACATTGTATCCTTTTCTATTTTGCGGGACAAATGCACATTATCCCACGATCAGTTTCAACCAATATTGGCCTCAAACCTTTTATCTTGAAGGCTGAATAGCCCAAGGAAATTCTTAATTGAAGCTAATTATTTTGGCTAGTGGGCCGGAATATGAAACTGATATCTTACTTTTCAGATGCAATACATTCCTAATTATATCTGGTTTTCGGTTTTCTTGTAATGACGCAGATCACATTACCATATGACCCACAGCAATTATCAAGGACAACTAGAGAAACAGCAGCCATTTATCTGGCATGTGGCATTGATACTTCAAAGGTATTCTGTAATCTTTTCTGTTCTTTACAACTTTTTTGAATACGTGCATTCTACTAGAAATATCAGGACAATTATGCAGGCATCTGTATTTGTACAATCCCATATTCGTGCACATGCAGAGTTGATGTTGCTGCTATGTTCTGCCACACCAATTGGTTGGTTGTACAGAATGATTCAGTTTAAAGAGAAATCCCGCAAGGAGGTGTGTGCCTAGCTGCATGAATCTCCTATTTTCATTTTTAATTTCCTTTTTTTAATTCATTGAAATTTTAATTTTAGGATTAAACTTAAGTATAGGTGCTCATACTTTTTATTATGTCATTCACCAAAATTTCTGGTGTACATGAGTTTCTAATAATAGCATGGCATGCATATACTTTAATTGGGGAAATATTTTACTTTCTTTTGAAAAAATCATATACTTCTTACATTTTGTTAAGAACCTGGTAGCAAAGATATAAGAAACTGCATACAATTGTTTTCCTTAATTTTATAACTTTTGACTTCTGTTGACAACAACCCTTCTTTATGGAGGTCTAGTCAAATTCAGAGTAGTACTCTGCTAGAACGTTTATTTTCTTGTTAAGTTACAAGTGATTTTCATATTGGACATAGTTCACCCTTTTTTGAGAAAAAAAGGGAAAAAAACTTTGACTTGCTGTTTTCATATCTTGTTTGTTAGGTGAAAATCATAGCCTATTCATAAAATGGAAAAGTGGAAAGAAACTTTTGCTGTAGAACCATGAACATGAGTATGTCCACAGTTTTTTGGTTATCGACAGCTCTTCAGTTCATAATTTGAAATCCTTTGCATTATTTAAAAAAAAAAAAAAAGGAAAAGGAGTTTCTTCTCTTTATGCTCTGTGTTAGAAGGCTGCTACTTCTGTTTGGATGTCAAAGCCATGAGATTTTGAGAGTTTGACGTTCACTTTATGCAACAAAAATGTGAGAATTGGGGCATTATGTTTTTTTCAATAGATATTAGGTTTACAATTTGTATCTTGTATTTAGCTTGTGTAATTCTTTAGACCCTTCTATATTTCTTTACATTCAGTTCTGAGTTTTTACGGATCCATGAACCTATATTTCTTTTCAAATTGCACCTGTAGGGAGATGAAAATGTCGGGGTCGCTCTTTTGACGTATCCTGTTCTAATGGCCGCTGATATTCTCCTTTATCAGGTGGTTTCCAATGCTCTACCTTGCTGTGCCTTTGTCTCTAATATTTCTGTCTAGATGTTTGTCAATTCATTCCTTCATTTTTATGGAGCCACACATGAAAGCTCAAATACAAATTTAATATGCCTGTAACAATTATTGGCTAATTTATCTTTCTCTGCATAATTTTTTTTACAACTTTTGGTGTTTTTAGGTCTTGTGTGGATTTTTTTATGGTGGATTCATGTTACCTTGAATATGCACAATTCTTATGAAGCGAAGCTTGCTTTTGCAGTCAGACTTTGTCCCAGTTGGTGAAGATCAAAAGCAGCATTTGGAATTGACCCGCGAATTAGCTGAACGCTTCAATTATTTATATGGAGGAAGGAAGTGGAAGAAGTTAGGCGGGTAAGAGATATTGTCTTTTAAACTTCACATTAGTGGCACCTTATTACCTGTTGAAATGACCCTTCTTATTTTTGTGGCAGCCGAGGAGGTAACATATTTAAGGTAAGTGATATTCTCTCATTAACCTGTTAATGTATCATATTGGAATATATTCTTTCTGTCAGTGCTTTCAACGATGCAGGTTCCAGAGCCCCTTATACCCCCAACTGGAGCCCGAGTTATGTCACTAACTGATGGTCTTTCCAAGGTTTCTACTTTTTCTTTCTTATTTATTTTCTTTTTCCCTTTTATGTGCATATCTTTATCTGTTTTAAAAGGCATATCTGCCACTTCTCCTTTCCTTTATTTACTTTCTAAAATTTAGGTGCTATATCTGATAAATCTGATTGACCATTAAAGTAGATAGAACTACATAAGATATCGATTACAAATTTAGTACAGATTGCCAGTACTTATAATTTTCTCTCTGGGTTTGAACTTCACAAGCTTTACGAACAAATTTATGATATTTAGACAAATTATAAAAATATGTTTAATGCTTGTTTTTAAATGTTGTTTCTTTTATGTCATCATGCAAAGTCATATTCAATTATTTATTCCCTCCTCTGCCCTCCTGCCTTGTTAAAGGGAAAATAAAATCTTTATAATGATACATTTTCATGAAACTATGAATTGAAGAGGAAAATTGATTTGCTGGTGCAAATTTCTTCCCCATTAATCAAATTAAAAATGTTAAAATGCTAGATTCGCTGTTTACATTTAAATCTATATAATTGTTCTAAATTCTGACATCTGTTGTGGGTCGATCTGATAGATGTCAAAGTCTGCACATTCTGATCAATCCAGAATCAATCTTCTTGATCGAAAAGATGTAAGTATGAGTACAGTCTCACTAGTTATACTGCTTTATATGTCAGCCTTACTTTTTCTTTGAATAATTGTTGTGTCTTATTAGACTTAATTCATGTTGTCATTAGAGTTGGAGAAGTTTGGTCATATGGAAACAGGTGCTTTAGCTTTATGGTTCACCTTATTCTTTGCAGTTATTAATTAATTTTTGCGTACAAGTTCAAAATCCTGAATATTTTGACGAAGTTTGAAGTGTCTTGTGCTAGCATTTTCTGATGTGAGTGAGCAGGCATGAGCCCTTTTTGAAGCGCTTTGCTCTACTGATTGACATGATATAATTAGACACTACTGCAATCATTTTTAGTTCTGCTATGCTTCTATTATTGCCTATCTTGAAGTCTATCCTGGCTATTGAAGTATGACTGAATATATCCTTCCTAATTTAGCTGCTGACTTTCCTCTCATCACACTCTGAGCTTGTCTTGTTTTGTAGCTGATAGCAAACAAAATAAAACGTTGCAAAACTGATGCATTCACTGGGTAGGTATTTTTCATTCTTTTATTTGCAACATTAAGATATGATGATCTTGGTACTTGGAGGAATTGTCTCTAAAAATTCTTACACCCTCCATTTTTTATAACTCTTTGTTAATCTGCTGTCCGAATAGTTCTAAAGTTGCTGTTTTTGGGCTTTGTGGTGGACCTTACAGCTTAGAGTTTGACAATCCTGAAAGGCCTGAATGTAACAATCTTCTTTCCATATACCAGCTCATTACAGACAAGACAAAAGATGTAAGAAACAGTCTTATTTTAAAAATTATTTTGCATTATGCTTGTTCAGTTGTTAAACTCTTATAATGATGCTGAGGCCTTCTTGGTTTTCAATTTTGGCATTTGGCATGACTAATGAACAATTAACCTGATGGTGTTTTTATCTGTAAGTATTTCATATGATATTATCCAAATGAACAGTCCTTATAATTGATGCTATATCAGAAATGTGGTTTGGCAAATGGGTCTGAAATCTGAATAATGTCCTGTTTTATTCTAGTTTAAATGGGGAGAAAAAGAAAGGAAGGAAGGAGGTCTGAAAGAAAATTCATTCTTCCATGGCTACTAATGGGCGGGTGTTTTAAAGAAGTGCATCATCGTACCATAATTAATCTCTTTCAAACAGTGTTATTTTTGTGGTAATTATTTTTATATGCAGGAAGTTATGCAAGAATGCCAAAATATGAACTGGGGCACATTCAAAGCTCTTTTAACAGATGCCCTGATTGATCATCTGCATCCTATTCAGGTTTTAACTTTTCATTGATGCTAAAATTCTATGGCCCAGCAATGATGAATATAAATTACAAAATCTGTTCAGGTTTAAATTGTTGTTCTCTATCTTTTTTGTTTATGGAACTGCCTTGTATTTTTCATCCTCCAAGCTACATATCACTGATTTTGTTTGTTTATTCACCAAATATTTGTTGACAACTTGACATAGTGTTTTAAGGAAAAGTCAGTCATTCTTGTGTTAGTTTTTGTTATCAGGAATCCATATAACATGCTTGCATGAGATTTTTCTAATTAGATTTTTCAATTCTTCCTTTTGTTGATCTGTATTAATATATGCTCTTTTTTATGATCAAATTTTAAAATATGATTATTCATGTGCTTTTAACTGCTTTTAGTAGGTTTTTGATAATTATGAAATTTTCACTGTCATCCCTTGTCTTGGCACTTCTGCGGAGGCTGTGTTGAGATTGAAGGCTACTGTGCTGCTGTACTTGAGTTGTCTCTTTTTTTGACATTAATATTTGTTTTTAAAATTGTTCTCGCTGTATTGAATTTGCACACATGCATGTGTATGTTTGTGGTTTTCTGCTTTTCATCATGCTACTGAATGTTTGTGAACTGTAATACAGCCAGGGGTACAATCTGATCTTGGCTGGTTCTTTTAATTTGAATTGTCAATTTATAAACACATGCTGCTGTAATTGAGACCAAATCATATATCTTTTGAAGAATTTGTCGTTGCAGGTATTCCGCGTTCCTAGAGTAAACATGCATGAGTTTGTTTGTGGTTAGTTTCTTGTCAGTTCTTAGCATGCAGCTAACAAGATCATCAACTGTTTGCTTTAATACTGCTATTTTCTTTTGAATAATTTGTCGTTGTAGGTATTCCGCGTTCCTTCAGCTGTGCTCATGCATGTTTACTCTGGCTCTGTCTATTTTTTAATATAATTTTGTATTGTTGTCAAAGTTCATCAGTCATCATCAAGCTTTCATTTTGGAAAAATAAAACTAACTTTGACAGGTTCGCTATGAGGAAATCATGTCCGATTCTGGTTATTTAGATCAAATCTTGGTAGAAGGTGCTGAAAAAGCTACTGATATAGCAGATGCTACAGTCCAAAACGTTTTGCAGGCAATGGGATTCTTGAGAAGACAATCAAAGTCGGTGCACGGGAATAATTGAAAAGATGCTTGAGACAGCAACTTAAAGCTAACTTTTGGATGATTCATCGCCGGCCACCACCGAGTTCTGGATTACAGCTTTTTTACTACTGTAACACTATGCAAAGGACTATCTATAATTTTTCATATTATGTGTTCTCGATGAATTTAGTTGTCACCTTCATATTTTTTGAACTTTCCCATCATTACTCGCATCATCAGCTGTAGTACACATCTTAACCTTAATAATTTGGGTTCTTATTAGCAATCATCTTTTGTGGATCTTATTGAACGTCTCACCGCCCTGTCCCAATCAAATTATTTTTCCTCGTCTCTTGTTCTTTGTTAGCGAGACAGGCATTGACTGGAAAATAATAGTTGAACGAATCAACAATTGATCATACTATACTGCTCCCTCTATTCCTATTTATAAGATCTTTTTGGAGAATATTAAGAAAATATTAAGAAAGCTAATTACATTACTTAATAATATAATATGTTATGTTTTATTACATTATATAGTGGTTTATAAATCAAACAATATAATTTGAAGAAAAACGACAAACTTTAATATCTTAAACAAATGTAATTATCTGTTTTAGGATTCTCCAAAAAAATCTTATAAATAGGAATGGAGGGAGTATGAATAAATTATTGTCAGGTTTGACATTCATGCATTTAACTTACCTCTAGTTTAATTATGTTTTGTTGCTGAAAACGTAGGAATGGAAACTTTAGGCGTTTGTTTCTTTCAAGTATGCATTCTGTGAGATGCCTGAAAGCAAATATCTGAGGTGGAATTATACGGTGCTGGGTTTAGGTAGTGGTATGCTTACTAAGAGAATAAGACTGAGAAGGAATATTAAATGGTAGGATGAAATGTACATTTCGTGCATATTCTGGGCCATTAGTCCTATGACGCACCCACGGAATTAGTTCTTTCTCAAATGAAGAGATGTGATGGAGCATCTGCACAAAGGAAACTAATTGGAAATCCTTACTTTACATTTGTTGGATATGCTATGCAGATGAAGAATAAATAAAGGACTGTTCATGTCTTATGATGTGAGAGGTCAATAGAAATAGAACAAGACACGTGTTGAGGTTGGGTGCCCACCATTGGGTTACTCAAAGTAAGATTCTCACGCCATCAATCATGGGGACCTGTCACCGAACAGAATCTTGAAGTTCCTACCATCTTCCCATAGGTTTCGATTATCTTTTGAGAATATAGTTTTTACTATTCACTAACTAATGAATTTATTTCGGATTGTGAAAAAAAAAAGGCTTCTGAAATGAAACCGTGGTTTCAGTATTCGACAAATAAGTTAGACTTATTATTTAGCTTCAAATAAAACAAAATATTGTCTCCAGCCCTTAATATTAAATCCAAATGACTAATTTGTGGAGATTAAGTAAGCTAAATAGATTATTTAATTATATTATATGCTACTTGATCTCTTTCATATATTCATGTGTATCAATAAGATTATATATTAATTTATAAGTTAAATAAATTATTTTTTTAAAAAAATAAATATAAATTACTTTATTTAACTTCCTTAATCCCTCAAATTAGTCAATTATATCTTATATTAGGACCGAATTTAGTATTTAACTTATGATATGGTCACAGCACGCTGGAATGCATCTTGCCTTCTAAAAGGTATCATCAGGATAAAGAAACTATAGTTTGTGTGAAGTCCATATGACGACGAGATGGAGCATTGCCTAAAAGAATTCACACGAAAGGCATTTCCCTTAAGCTGACTTTGACACATGACTTCCAATTATAGTATAATCGATGAGCTAATTGAGATTCAAAGCCTAGGAATGCTTATACTTTTATAGGCATTGGCCCGCTTACATAAAAGTGGTCGCATTGGTCAACGTAGCTTGATGCTTATAACTTTATCCAAGTAGGAAACCCTAGAAATGCAGATTGAGTTCTCGTTTTTGAAGCAATTAATGATGATGGCAGCAAGTTTTAAATCTGAATCTTTGAAGTTTGAAGTAGTGATGCAAATTCCTTATCCCTTGATCACGCATCCAAACCCCATATACTAACCTTTTCAACCAGTAAACAGTTCACTTGTTTATGTAGAATGAGTGTTATCTTCTTATCTGAGAGAGAAGAAATCATAGTTGTTACCTAGACTGCATCTATCTCCCTATGGTTGAATTAGACAAGTCTAAATAGTAAATACGAATTGCTCCGAACCATGTGCTATGGAAAGTAGAATTTATCAGACTGGTACGTGTACATAATCATAGGCATAGATAGATCCATGCATAAAGGCAAGTTGCTCTGGGCAGGGTTGTGTCCGTCAAATAAAAATATCTACATGTTTCAACCGGGAAAAAAGAAGTCAATTTCAATATAGGAATAAAAGGAGGCCGCTTTCGAGCCGAAATAAAACAAAACACAAATGCGAAGAATGAATAACTGTACTACTTGAATTGACAATGATGTGTGGATATTTTTTTTCTCCCCAAAAGTAAGTGCCATTTATACTATTTAAAGTATTTTATAATATTATGATTTTAAATTAATTATCTTACATATCATGATATTTCAAATATCATTAAGTTTGTTATATGATAATAGGGTAGCATCTAAGACAAAAATGAGGGTGTGTTGGCGGGTATATGAAGAAGTAGGGAAAAAAAAAGAAAGAAAAGAAAACTCTTTTTACCTTTAATATAAAGCATATTTAAGGAATTGATTTTGGTCATGAATATGAAACATAATTTTTTATATTTGTCAATCTTTTTTTAATTTATCCTTGTTCATACTCCCTCAATAATAATCAATAAGAGAATGAAATGGGGGAGTTAAAAAAGATGATTAAGGCGATTTAGAAAACAAATGTTATAGCAACCATCTTAACTAACTTCCTTAATCGAATTAAATTAAATAAATATATTTTATATTAAAGATAGGATGGAGTATCAAAAATAGTATGATCTTTTTTAGGGATGGGTAAGGGTGAGTGTCCTTGTGTGTGCCAAAGGGGCAAGGGAGATTCTTTTCTCTTTCTTTCTCTCATGTCAATTATTAGATTCCATCTAGATAAATAAAACTTAATATTTTCTAAAAGTAATCTTAGAATACTAAATATCAAACAATAATTTAATATGTAAAAAGAATTGTAGTGAAAATGACTGTTATCAAGATATTTTATAAAGTAATTTTCTCCACAACAGTTTGAAATTTTTCTGATCAAATCTTAAAAGTTTAAATGCATATAACTACTTTTTATAATTTAATGTTTAAAAATAATGTTATAAAATGTGAAATAATTTTTTTTAACAAAAAAGAAGTGGAGGGAGAGAAGAGTGAAAAGAATCCTCATTACTGGAGGAAGAAGAAGAGGAAGAAGAAGAAGAAGAAGAAAAAAGTGTACGTGAGTATGAATTCAAATCTATGCAAAAACATATATTAACAAAAAGATGTTGCTTTCAAGAGTGGGGGATAAAGCAAACGGGAAGAATGAATATTGGTCACTTGATAATAATCCATGTATTTTAATCAAATCAACATATATCATATCGTGTGTTTGGTTTATTATGAGGTAGTATAATATACTACCTTAAGTTCTAAATATAAAATTCAGTTGATTTTTTTAGATAATATTAAAAAAATTAATTACATTACTTTAAAGTATTTAAATTTATTTTTCCTTTAAACTATTTTGTTTATCTTATAAGCTAATATATAATATAATACTCCCTCCGATTCTAATTATAAGATTCAGTTGACTTCTTTTGGACAATCATAAGAAAGTTAATTACATTACTTAAACATATTATATGTTGTGTTTTATTATATTATATATTATTTTATAAGTCAAATAACATATTTTGAAGAAAAATGATAAATTTTAGTGTCTTAAAGTAATGTAATTAGTTTTCTTAGGATTATCTAAAAAAAGTCAACTAAGTCTTATAATTAGGACTAAAGGGAGTAATACACTGTATATACTACAATTAAGTAACTTATTTAGCTTTCTCAATCTCTAAAAAAAAATCAATTAAGTTTTATAATTAGGACTGGAGGTGATACTTAATTTTATCATGTCATCACATGTCAAAATATTTTATATAGATGAATAACAAACATGTTGGGTTATTTGAAAGTGACACGCGTTATAATTAAAAACCATCACCTTATATATGACAGTCAAAATATTATGTTATGTTAAATATTATACTTTGTTTATCTACAGAACGCTTCAGTACCAAAACTAATTCTGGATAAAGGATAATTAAAACATAATAGTCCAGATTTTATAGTTTATAAAAATATTACTACAAGGGAGAGAAGGATGAGAAGGAAATGGATAAAATCGCATATAAGAAGAAAATATTAAATATGGACTATTAGATTTTGATCTAAAAATTATGAAGAGGGAAATGATTGGCTGTGAATGAAAAAGAAAATGAGAGAAGCCAACTTCCTTTTAAATCTAACTTATCTCGATTTGCCAATACAAAAATAACATATAATTCTATAAAAGCTTATTTAGTATGAGGGGACGGGAAGAAAAGTGAGTGGAGTGAAAAAATTTTAAAGTTGGATTTAAAAAAATGGGAGAAGTGTGGTTAAAAGTTTGTAATTAATTTTTCTTATTTTTTTATTTTACATCTTTTAGTCATTAAAATTCTCTAACCTCACTTCTATAATTTTTTCAAATAACTCATAAAAATTTTCGCTTTCTTCCCTTTCCATCCAAATCCCTTTTACCACATAGACCCTAAGATGCAAGTAAATAATTAAGATCTACATTAATATTAATATAAAATTTATTATAAGTCACACATTTCATAAATTATAGTATTTTAAATCTCCAGTATAAGAGTTAACTGGGTTAGATTTAGTGTTATATTTAAGTCTAAAATCCATTTTGTCTTTTGTATTTGTCATTTTTTTTAAACTATCACTAACATGTTCAGACTATTTGCATCAACAGGCAGTTTCAATGCAAATGATTTAAAAGAGTATTTTAAAATGATCAACACATATTTATAATAAATAACTAATTTAATAAATATTTTAACATATCTAAGTTAGTTAAGTAAATATTATATTAAGGATATGAGGTGAGGTAGTAATTATTATATTTTCTTCAGTTTTATCTTTATAAAGTATTGGCATAAACATGTAATTATAAGGAGATCATATTCATAACCTGGTGTAGTTTTTGTTGATATAATTAAGAAAAAATCACATACAAATTCCATTTGAATTACAAAATCCACAAAATGACTACTAACTTAATAAAAAGATAAATAAGTGATCTGGTAGAAATATAAAATTATAAAGTTTAGGTGTTGACAACTTAAGTATAGGTAATGACAACTTAAAAATATGACTACTTTCGATATTAAATATAAGACCCAGTTAACTTTATTAGAAAATTTTAAAAAAATAATTATTGAATTACATTACTTTAAATTATTTAAATTTGTCATTTTTCTAGAAATTATTTAGTCTTACTTATAAATTAATATATAATATAATGATACATTATATATCATATGATTAAGTAAGTTAATTATCTTCCTTGATCTCTCAAAAAAAAACAAAATTAGCTGGATCTTATATTAAAGATTAAAAGGAGTAATTAGCAACTTGGTTATTATACACAATAACAACTTGGGGAGCTCAACTTGTAAATCTCCTTACCACCACCTAGACTTTAAAATCCCTCTCAACAGATTACATATTTTTTATTTTGCTAATTTAGAAGACATTTTAGAATTTAAATGGTGTTTTTCTATCATTTTTTCAATAATTAAACTAGTGCAGCTTTTTTTTTCCTGCTTGTGTAGTGTGATGATCGATGTATTGCACGAGGTTACCATCAAAACAATACAGTACAATGCGCTAATTAAATTAGAATGGCATAATATATAGTTTACATAGGCCAATGACATATTTATATGGGAGAATTCTATTTAAATACCACATGAGTTTGCAAAATTTAAAAAGTTCTGTTAACATTTCAAAAAGACATCAATGTATCATGCACCATGCACCAAATTGGGTTTTTTTTTGAAGTGAAAAGTTATCCGGAAACTAGTGAATTTAATTATTCTTATAGGTAATCCTATTACTCTTATACCGAAAAATCTCCTCTCTCCTTTATTTTCTAAATTTATTAAAGTGAAAAGTGATTCGGAAACTAGCGAATTCCATTACTCTTATGTGTAATCTCATTACTCTTATAGTGAAAATGCATTCTCTTCTCTGTCACAGGCACATTCATCTCTCCCCTATCACTATACACCAGTCAGTGTTAGATGAATAGTGACAGAGGGAGAGAGAAAAACATAAATCAGAAAATTATAGCAAATCTCATTACTCTTATAGCGAAATCATGCTCCTGTTCATATCCGAAAATTTGAAAACCTAATTTGGTCTCGTCTTTTTGAAATGCTAACAGATATTTTTAGATTTTGTAAATTCATGAGGTATTTAAATAAAATTCTCTCTATTTATATATACCACCTACCAAGTTCCTTATATTTATTAAATGATAATATTTCAAAACCACTAGATATGACAATGTGTGATTTAACAGCTTGACATAATATATATAAATAACCTCACAAAAAAAGAACGCACACACACCGATTGACACCATCAAAATCATGGTTTTTTTTTTCAAAAAATATTCCAACATCCTAACATGTCAAAATCAAATATTCTTATACATGCAAAAATTATCTATAAACACCAAATAATAATCATCTCATAAACTACTATTTCGTGCTTTTCAATTATATGTAAAGGCAGTTATGACCCAAAAAAAAAGTTTGAACTCAAATCCAAACACTCTATATATAATAAATATTCGATATTTGGTGCATAATAAGTTTGAAGTAAAATTAGTTCTAATTCGTGCTTAATATGCAATAGTAGTCTTAAAACCTTGAGTCATGTATTTCGTGATTGCCATTATATTAAACAGCTTTGGTATGAACTTGTTCATCCTTCAGCATGGAGGAGGTTCTGCTCTCTCGGGTATAACAATTGGATGCAGTGGAATCTTGTCTATAATAGGTGTAGTAATAAGGAAGAGTGGCGAGCCCTTTTCTCTATTGTCTGCCAGTGGCTGTGGAAGAGAATAAATCTGCATGTGTTTTAAGGAAAAGCCATAGCTAATTCTATTGTTATTGCAAGTGCTCAGGCTATTGCGAAGTGTTCATGAAGCTCATCTAGATTTACAAAAGTTCACTCCATTATCGGTCTAAGTATTAGTAGTATTGACATTAATAAGTGGTAGCCGCCTGCTCAAGGGTGGTTTAAGTTGAATATTGATTGAGCCTTCTCCTATAGAACATGTACTTCGGCAAGTGGTGGCGTAATTAGCAAGGAACGTAGAACTGGATCGAACCGAACCGTCTAGTCGAATCAGAAAACCGGCCAACTAGACTCTATTTCGGTTCGATTGTAGCATAAGACCGACTCAGCCAAATCCGAATCGACGCGGCCGACTTAGTCTGTGAGGTCGACCGAGCCTTTTATTTTTTTAAAAAAAGCCTGAACCCCAACCTGTCGTTGAAGAACTGAAGATGGTAGAAGAAACATAATAGAGGCAGATGAGAGAGGACAAAGCATAGATGAGCTAACACAAGCTAACGAAGACCAGATTTGAGCTTCAGTTTCACAATGGAAGTGAGGAAGAGATATGAGACTTGCGACTTGTGAGGACAAGACAAGAGGGAGAGATCTGAGAGCTGAAAAATAGATCTGAGTTACAAAGGAGACTGGCTTTTGAGAGGAAGTGAGGAAGAGAGATCCTTGTCTGGCGAGTTGAGCATCTCCAAGCTTCACTTTAGTAGCGTCGCGCATCTTCTTCTCCATCGAGCATCCAGCGGCAAGGGCCACTGACGGTGGCAAATGGCATGAAACCGTGCTTCATTTCTTTGGGGGAAGAATTGACAGAAATCACAGAATCGAGTGATGAGGGAAGAGATGTTTTAATTTTTAAAGATGTAAAATGGTAAAAAGAAGCAATAACAATAGTAGGGGTGTTCAAAAGATCCCGGTCCCGGTGCTCCCGGCCCGGTCCCGGGATTTTAATACTGGGAATTTCCCGGTCCCGGCCGGGACCGAGACC